>WBOK01000229.1:0-115232 GCA_009289805.1 Alternaria gansuensis | reverse complement strand
GAGTTATGACGCGATTTGTGTAGGTGGTAGTTTGGTGGGGTGGCTCAAAACATGAACTGGCTCAAAACGCGCACGGACACGGTAGTTTGGTTCGCAAGCGAAGCGCGATGCTTATGCCGCCGCCGCCGCATCATCACATGCGGCGTGACTTTGGGGAGACAGTAACGACCATCCCTATAAGGAACAGCTAACTATCTCTATAAGCTAAAAAGGTTAGCAGCGTTATGAAAATATTAGACTAACTTATCAGTATAGTAGCTACACTTTGATTAGATAAATTCCAACAATCGCTCTAGCGGGGCCCTATTTATAAGATGATCTAATAAGAAAGGTCGTAAAGTCTGCAGGCTTGGCGGCGCGTCTTAATGTCCCGTGTGTCATTGACCTTAATACCTTGATCTCACTGTCTTACTCGTTGTATTGCAGCTATTTTAACTTGCGGATTTCTAGCAATGACTCTTGGCCGAAGCGTGTCAAATGTTGCAAAGCGGCACTGCCTTCGCTCACTGCACACTTTGGGGGGCAGCCGTACAGTGTCCTCCCATTCTCCAATCGACCCTAATCCCTTGTTCTGCTACACAAGCGGACGATGGCTATGGAATGAGCGTAAGCAACTGGAAGCTCGATATTGCCGTTTTGACGTGCCAAGTCTTCAGCAAGCGGCTTGCCAAGCCGTCGGTGCGAACAAGTGTATATCTTTCAAGAAGATTGGCGAAGGCAACTACAACAAGGCATATCGCCTTGAGATGGAAGACGGCCAAAAGGTCGTCGCAAAAGTCCCACACCCTAATGCTGGTCCAAGAGTACTTACCACTGCATCGGAAGTGGCAACTATGGAGTTTGCACGGACCATTTTGCACATACCCGTCCCACGAGTTCTTGCCTGGAGTGCTACCGACCAAAACCCTGTCCAAGCAGAATATATCATCATGGAAGAAGCGAGAGGCTCCCAACTCCATGAAGTCTGGCAGGATCTTCCGCTGCGGAGGAAGTCTGAAGTTATTCGTGAATTTGTGGACGTGGAAAGGAAACTCCTCTCAGTCTCCTTTGGAAAGTAGGATCCAACTTGCTCCAAAAGGGAATCTGCGGCCCGTTCAACTTACACACACTGGCAGATTTGGATCACTGTATTTCAAAGATAGTAATATCGCAGGATGCGAGCCAGCTATCATTACAAGTGGTCCGCAAGAAGTCGTCGGTCACGTCGAATCAACTTATTGCATTGGACCCATCACTCGAAGGGAGTTCTGGGAGAAACAGCGCAGTGACATGCAATATCACGGCCCCTGTAAGCAAGCATGTCTATAAAACTCGAATTTAGACTTACAACAATGGTAGGGACATCTTCTGCAGAATACCTCAAGTCTGTCGCTCGCCGTGAGATCGACTGGATCAACGCCTATGCAAACCCACATGAGCCAAACAAAACTCCATGGCAGTACACGAGCCCACAGCAGAAGTCCCCAAAGGCTCACACAGCTCTGCTAGAGAAATTTATAGCTACAATTCCGTACATCACCCCCAAAGACCCAGAGCTCGCCTCGCCTAGACTCTGGCACCCAGACTTCCATGCTGGTAACATCTATATCGACGACGAAGCCCGGATATCATGCATTATTGACTGGCAGGGAGCCTGGGCTGCCCCGGTGTTCATCGCAGCCAATCCCCCCTTGCTTCTCGACTACGGGATCGACATGTTGATGAAGCTCCCTGAGAACTTCAAAGCACTCGACGATGCTACAAAAGATAAGCTTAGATACCAAGTGTCTCAGTCTATTTTAATCCACACGTACGAGACTTGCACGGCGGAGAAGAACCCTCTGATGTACAAGGTGATGCGACATCCCCATGGTCAGACCCTCAAGCAGTTAGAAGCTTTTGTTGGCTCTACCTGGGACAACTGTCTCTTTCCCTTTGAAGAATGCTTGATCCGCGTTGAGAGGTGTGTTGGTCTGTTTGCCATTCAGTTTCCTGGCTGACTATTGTTGCAGTGAGTGGGATCACTTTGGTGCAGACGAACCATGTCCGTACCATTTCTCAGCAGAGGAGATACGGCAACACTACGAAGAGGCGGAGTCTTTCAACAAGAGCCAGGAATTCTGGAAGGAGCTACAGGGTGTCTTGACTGACGAGGGCTATGCGTCGAAGGAGAGTTTCACCAAGGCCGTCGGGATACTAGGAGATTTGCGAGAAGTCGGGCTAGGTAGCCTGGAGGGCGAGGAACGGCGCGCCTTCGATAAAGCGACACGATGGGTCGCAGATCTCAATGGACATGGCATCTAGCACACGCGTTATCCTCCCAAGAATAATCGTTAGCGGGGCCAGGGGCATTAGTTTTGCTGTAAGGTTGATATATTTCACTTCCAAGCTTCTTTTTTTGTTAGTTGCAATGTTAGCGCTTTAAGATAGAAATTAAAATAATTCTAATCTAACTAGACAATCTTAAATTCTTAAAATGAAGGAACAATAACTATCGCACTGCAAAACCTTCTAAAACTGGATTGCTGGCCTTTAGTAATTAATCCGCTACCCAGACGTCACATTCGCTAGATAGCTGCAGATGGCTAAAACTGGTTCAGACTTCTGGGGGTGGTTAGCCGTTGGTTGCGGGGGTGGTCGATAACGTCTCCCGTGACTTGAGCTGCAGTAGTTCCGCGTCAAAGCGCGAGCCGAGACAGGCGAGCTCGTGCCAAAACACCAACGCCGAATGTCTTCGCAAAAGTGGCATGCGGCAGGAGACTACGGTGGTAAGACGGCGAGGCGAGGCTTGCATGCATCTACATGCGCAAAAGAGGAAAGAGAAGACCCGGAAGCGCACCAAGAGGAGATTGCGAGTAATGCGCCCATTCTTCCTCACACTCTCAATGCCGGCCGGTGTGTCGTGTGGCATAAAGTGTGTGTGGTGGCGAGTCGTGGCCGTCGATAGATACATGGCGCAACAACTATCGATGGAATCAGCGCGGGCACAAAACTCGATCAAATTAACGCCCTGTGCTTGCCAAGCTGCTCACTCTCAACGTCTTTTCCACAACTCCTCGACTACTGCCGCCTAACCTCGTCTATTCATCACGTTTACATCAACACACATGCCCAACAGCAACGCGTGCAGTAGAGTACCAAACATTCGTGATAGACGGTGTGGTGTGGGCTAGCCTCTAGAGCAAAGTGTCCCAGTTAGCCCGTAGTCGCAGCTGGTCTGCACAGTCTCAAACACGTTAATGCAGGCTGGTGCAAGGATGGCTGTTGGTCTGTATGGCTGAGGGTCCATGACATGCGTCCTGGCGTCTCCACGCATTCTCGCGCTCAGGCCTGGCGCGGCAAGAAGAGGAGGGTTCGTGGAACGCCACGGTCAATGCAGTAAGCCGCAATTCTAGATGCAGGAGGATCATCTCTGCCACGGCTTTACTAGGATTGCGAATGGCGTTTCTCTCGACAAGTAGTAGGGTTGGACGGATTGCAGGGTAGCGGAGGTCGAAGACGTGTTAGCAGCGTGTTTCAGACGAGCTGAACAAGGTGACGGCCGGGCGCGCCTGCGCGTGCGTGCGTCCAACCGACGTGTATCGTGTATCGATCGCTACAGTGCCGCTTTGGCGAAACCATGCAGCTGTGCTGTAAGTCTGTACGCAACACCCCACGGCCCCATATCCAGCAACATGCACCATGTTCGTTCGCGCCGTGGACCGACTTGTTGGCCTCTCATGCAACGCTTGTGCAGCAGCGATCAGGCCGTTATTTGAAGCCGCAGGCCCCCAGCCCCCGCTGTGTTGTGGTCAAAGGTAATGCCGGTCATACTGCTTGATTCGCAAATGCGCCATCAATAATAGCCTCCTCCTTCCCGCCGCGCCCCCCCATCAGACTGACCCTCCCCACTCTACTAACACCCTTGTCCAAAGGATACATGACGCTCTCGGTCTGATACAAAGACCCTAGGAACGCCTTGCCCCGTTCTTTTGCT
Source organism: Alternaria gansuensis (assembly GCA_009289805.1). NCBI lineage: Eukaryota > Fungi > Ascomycota > Dothideomycetes > Pleosporales > Pleosporaceae > Alternaria > Alternaria gansuensis. The sequence goes on along the minus strand of WBOK01000229.1, from coordinate 111,277 downwards.
GCTCTTTTTGTTGCGCCGTATGTGGCACGTCTGTATTGTTTAACCTCGTCGCTCTTTCTGATCGAGTTCGTTTCTTTCGACTCTTTAGGGGCTATCGTTGCTAATTCTTTGTTGCCTACTTTTCGCTTGCGTCTGTTTTGGGAGGAGGAACGTTTGCTGCGCTTGTCTTTGCTTCTTACCCATCAGTTGATTCCACAACATCGGTGATGGTAGTCGAGAACCTCACGTTCGTTGGGCCATCCCGGTAATCTTCGCCTAAGCGCAATCTCCAGGGCTTGCCCGCTTAACCGCATTCGCCAACACTCGGAATCAAGAACGTCGCATTACATCCATATGCTCCAAAGAGAAGGCTTTGTCGTCGCCGATATGAGTGCGTCAACGCCTTCGCCGTCGCCTTTGCAGCGCTCCAGCTGGAAGGCCGAGGCTATCAGAAGAGGGAACCTGAAGATTAGTGGGCCGATCCCTATTACCGAAGATGTGCCGTTGAACGAAGAGGAAGAGAAGGAGTACGCGGAAAATGGCGTGCTGGACCGAACATTGCAGCCCCACGACGCATTGGAGGAGCAGTATGAACGGCCGCAAACTCCACAAAGACCGCTGCAGTCTTCGCCACCTGTGCCTGAACAGCACCTGTCGGCGTTGCGATCAAATCCTATCGAAGTGCAGCCGCAACGCGACGAGGCCGTTTCTGAGCGTCCGATCTCCTCAAGATCCCCACCACGGGTGCGACATTTAAACGAAGTACAGCGCGAAAGTGTTGTGCCATCAACTTCGATTGCTTCCCCGACGCCGTTTCGCTCGACGCCAGAGAGCGCCAGCAAGGCTGCGCAAAAGAAGAAGCGCAAGAGCGGGCTCAGGAATGTATTTCGGAAGATGTTTGGACGAAAGAGCCTGGATCGAGCTCAAGATCAACAAGAGTCAATCCAGCGTGGTCATAGCTACCACCACAGCGTAAGTCTGCCATGATAAACATGACGAACGAGTTCTGACAATGAGCAGGATCCAGGTATGCTGAGGTCAATACCACCGAGAGAACCAAAGACACCACCTTCGGGTCCTCGGATATCAGATCTGCCAGTAGAAGAGCTACAGCCATTGCACCCACTGGGCCAGCATCTTCCCTATCCTATGAATGTGAACGCCCCACCAGCGAGTCCACCCAAGGAGTATCTCACTTTCGACAATGATAGGCCCGACCTCGGTCGCCGGAGAGCGACTTTACCCACTGTTCCAAGCGCCATCACTAATCGGTACAGTCTGGATGAGCCCCGAGAGAAGCTAGCAGCGTGGGACGAGAGGGCAGAAGAAGATGAAACGTCTCCAGGTATTGGTATCGCAGTGTCCAGTCCTACTCAAACAGTAACCTCCAAGCACGACAGACGGCGGTCGAGAAGCGCGGATGCTCTTTATGGTCTTGCCAAAGAACGCGCCTCGACAGAGAGGGGAAGAAGTGCGGAGATTAGGTTCTGGCGGGAGAGCTACATGTCCGGCAGCACGCAAACAGTGAAGACGGTGGAGACCGTTCGCACCGTGCTGATGCAGGAGCCCATGATCCGGGAACCGGACAATGAGTCTTTTCACGAGATGAGTGCGACGCTCGTACAGGCAGACGATTCGCAGACTCCGACTCCGATCAGAGAAGAGCCGAAACAAGAGCAGGAGCGCGATGCCCAACCTCAAGTCCCAGCCTTCAACTTTGGTGACCTAAAGAACGCGCTGTTGGGGCCCAAAGAGGATACCATTCCAGAGTCACCTCGACTCAGAGACGTCTCCCCACCACCTCCGCCACCCGCGAAAAGTCAACATCGCCTACCCATTGAGGACCGCGTTCAAGATCTTGAATCCAAGTACTCGAACCTCGAAACCCTCACCCGCCGGATGTCATCCCGCAACAACAGGCAAACCATCATCCTTGAGAATGCTCCTCGCAACTTGCGATCAAGAAACCGGAGTTCATCTGCATCCGCTTCTGCATCGCGGCCTCACTCTAGATCAGCACCCAGCATCCATCAGGAGCCCATCCATCAATCAAGTACTGAGACTCTTGATTCTGAGCCTGCTCTTGCATCCCCTACGCTAGCGGCACCTTCTATTCCCAGTACTGTCGGCAACGAGGAGAATGCGCGAGCGCTACGAAACGTGTATGAGGCGCTCAGATACGAGAGAGGCGCTAGAAACGCATTGGAACAACAAGTCCGCACCCTTCAACGCGATGTCTCAGACCTGCATGCCCTGGTCAACAAACTCATTGTTTCAGCGGCTGCTACTTCGCCATCGTATCCTACCCCGTCACCTGATACCCTGATTATCTCCAGTGAAGGAGATCAACGAATAAGCTGTTCCACACCACGAGCTCCGACGCATGACCGGAATGTAATTTACGGCCAAACTAGCCATGACAGAGACCAGCCATGGGGAAATGACGATGCGAGCGTTTACTCTGAGAATCTCGCCCGGAAGCCGAGCTGCGATGAGGTCGCGACGCCAGACGTGTGGGCTACGCCGAAGGAAGAGGGCTTCAGTGGGAGTGGGTTCTTCCAAGGTGAGAACAGAGTAAGAGGATATACCTGAGGCTTTCATATTTCTTGATGCGGTCTTGAGACGTGGAATGATGAGCAAGGTTTTCTTTCCTCCCGATATGTCCGGGTCTGGCATGAACTTTGGATGTTTGTAAGATACCCAGCGTGGGCGTTGATATGGCACGCGCGCTTCTCTTCTTTGAGCGACACTCTTTTCTTTCTTTTCTTTCTTGTGTCCATGGTTTGGTTTTAGCGAGCGAACTTTTGAAAATTTAGGCAGTATTAATCGGTCAAATGTATTTCTCGTTCGTGGAAGACGTGATGGCGGCGAGCGATGTTTGGTGATGTGGGTGGTGGAAGTTGCGACGTGGTACTCACTTGGCGGCGCCCGCGTTCATCACAGGAACCTAGCATACAACATCTTCACCTCTTCCCAACACCGACTCGCATATGGTATGCGAACAATAGGACACTCGATGTTGCAGAGGGGGTACCTTCAACAGCCGAAGCTTCGGCATATACCTCCAGTGGCTTTCACGGGCAAGACTTACAGTAAACAGCCTGCCGATCTAAATAGAGATCCCACAACTTCCACGTGGTTCTCGATAGCATCACTCTGCGATGAGCTCCTACGATTGCCTGAGTTGTTCGATTTGGGTCTCAACTTACTCGACATCGACCTTGGATATGTTTTAAGCGTCATCCTGATGCCATGCGCTTGCGAACTACAACGTGCTTTTAATACAGGATTTAAGCCAGCTTATGGGTTGCACTTCTATCCGAAGATCCCAGAGGGATCACCGACGAGAAATTCATCACAGACCTCGATTCATGGAGCTCAAACGAACCTGGCCTTCCAATACTGGCTTCTTGGATGGATACCGTTGATTTGGACCATATTTTGGACCATTTTTGCTGAAAAACATGACTGCAGCTGATTGACACCAGGTCACAACGAAGCGCTCAGTACCTGAAGCAAAGCGACGAGCTTGAGGCGTGGCTGTACTCGATGCAGTATGGTATCAGATCCTCCGCGGTCCGATATGGCTATGGGAACGACCTGGCCCTTATGCAGTGGGCGCTGAATGCGATGATAAATCAACGTGAGGCCAAAGTGCATTGTGCAACATCAAGTATGTATAGCATAGGCAAAGACTGTAAGGCCCGTACTGAGGTCTGAATTCCATATGCAAGATTAGTTTGAGTGGTGAGTGGTGAGGTGGAGGTAAGGCAGCCGCCGGGTGCTCCTTCCTCGCTCACAAAAGTTATGGCAAGTATCACGTCATCCCACTCACTCAGCCTCACTTCAGGAGGAACCATCTTTGATCTCTCTTTGCCCGATCGCCTCTGTCCCGACCGACAACGCGTCTCTCTTGCGTAGCCCGTCGTGCTTGGGAATTGGCACCGCCGCGACACGACGTCGACCGCAGCGGCGCCCGAAACGGCAGGAGCTTTCGATAACACTACTAGCGATACTCAACTACAAACCTAGAATTGACAAGATGCCGCTCTACTCACAGTCCAAAATACCCAGGTAAATAAACACAATGCTCAGGCAGTGCAGCAACTAACACAAGTAGCATGGGCACTGCAGTCGTGACCGTTCGCGTTGGTCGTGAACCCAACCATGCCGACTTCACTGTTCACGAAGATCTTATCCGCGCATCCTCTGAGTTCTTCCAAGCTGCCCTTGGCCGCCCATGGCGCGAGTCACGGGAGCGTATCGTCCGATTACCTGAATGCGATGTAACGGCCTTCAAGATCTACGCCCACTGGCTGTATTCCAGTCTCCTTTGCGCTATGCCTGCAGGAGCTAGCAGTTCCATAGGTGTGAGCTCGAGCCTTGTGCGTGGATATCTCCTTGGGGATTACCTTCAGGATGCGAACTATCGGGACAACATCATCGACAGCTTGATCGAATGGAACAGAGGTGCAGAGATCGCACAGCGTACAAGTTTCCTCTCTGCTTGGATCAAAACCGTCTCTGAAAAGACAAGCGAGGGCAACCCACTTGAGAAGCTCTTGGTGGACATGACTGTCTGGGATACTTCTCATGTCTGGTGGGTTTCAGTCATCGCGAAGATGCCTGCCAAATTCATTCAGAATGTTTGCGTGGGTCTCTCTGCACGCTACAAAATCTCGGGCGCTGCTAACCCCCTGCGCAAAAGAGGCAGCAGTTGCGCATATCACTCCCATGGGGACAAGCCTTGCTGTTCAACGGAACAGGCAAGGTAAGGGCGCCGCCAGTGAGCAGTACAGGCTGGGAGCTGACGTCACCACAGGGCGTACCAAACCCCAAGCTCATCACCACTTCCCCTCAGTCCATCTTGCGGAGAGTTTTTAGGTAAAACATGTTCTTGGGCGGACATTGCTTCTCTGCCACGATCTAGTAGTGCGGCTGCAGGAAAGCCCAGGAAAAAATCTCGTACCTAATCCTGAGGGACAGAATCCTCAATGACCTTGATACATGGCAGCCTGTCGGGAGTCGCCTTGCAAGCCCTCGAACAGATATGGTTTCTCCTAAGGGTACTTCACACCTACCAGCAAAGCGATTCAAGTCTTTTATACAACGCTCAATATATTATACCCACTCTGGAGTAGCGTTCCTGTCTTTAGAATGTAGTGTAGCATATCGGATTCTACACGCGACAATTGGTCAACGTGGATTTTAGACCCTTCACAAGTGAGCCGAACAGCAAGGCCTCTATCTATTCGGAGCACAACACCAACAAGAACTTGGACTCGTTACGCTAATCCACTCAACGGTATTTTCTCACAGGATGACGGAAAATCATGTAAAATGTGTCGTGGATCATTAATCATTAATCATTAACTATAGGTGTTTGTAAACGCTAACACACTTCAGAACAAGTTGCTTCTCCTAGCGACACCTAATTGTAAAGTCATGTCCAATTACCACTAGTTAGCGTAAGGAACATAGGTCGAATCCCTTTCCTCTTCGAAAGGAGGCCCAGTAGGTCCATCCAAGTAAGTACTCCCGCGGTTGTCCATGTAAGAATCGTCTCTCATGCTCTCGCTATACCTGCCCACTTTGACAACTTCCGATCTCTGGTCATCTTTGCGACCGAAGCTCCAGGCGCCTAGCAAAACCAAGGCGAAGATACCAAGGTGGCTAAGCTCACCGAAGATGATGAAGAGGAAAGCGAGGGCTTGGTTGGTAGTGCGCGACCAGTTGTTAACATTGTAGTAAATGAGCACAATCTGCGCAATGGAGAAGGCATTGCGGACCCAGACGATGGGCGTGACGAGCATAACGAAGCGGGTAAGATCAGACTTGAAGCGGTTCTAGAGGCCATCAGCACGTATTCATAAGCACGAGAAAAAAAAAAGGAGTGAACTCACACCAGCAACCCCATTCTTCCGAATACCAATCCAGCACAACACCGCCTCCAGCGTCGCACTAGTCGACGCCGCAATAACAACAGCCACATACGTAACAAACAGCGTTCTAACAAGATAGTCGCTGCCGACCAAACTAGGGTACGCCAGCGCACTGTTCCCACTCCCACGCCGTGCAAGACCAACGGCCCAGCTCGCGAACCCAAGAGCAAGGATAGCTACGATCCAGAACCCGTTCCAGAGCCAAGACACGAAACCAGGTTCTTTGATACCAGTACCGTTGTTCTGTACGTAGTTGGCATGGATCCATATCGCGCCTACAATGCAGGCGTTCATGATGATCATGGCGCATTGGTACAGAAAGGAGAGGATGGAGATGATTTTTCCGTATTGAATGGAATCGTTGTTGCCGGAGGGAGCGGTATATTGGGGGTATGCGTAGGCGGAGGTGATGTAGAAGGGGGAGTTTAGCCGGGATTGTAGCGCGACGATGGAGGATTGTGTGGCATAGGCTATCATTAGGGTGAAGAGGCCAGTGATGAGGAAGATTTGGGTGCCCATGGAGCTGGGTGTTGCATGTTAATAGGTGTGATCTTGGACAGGAAGGGGGGGATGGGAGGCTGTACCTGTGCCTCTTCTCGGTTGATCTGGTAAACATGATGAATTTACGGGGGCGGCCTGGTCCGCCGACGAGTTGACGAACAAACAGCGCGAGAGCAGCGAAAAGGAGGATGATTGAACTTGCTGCTGTAACGACGTGGAGGGAAAAGATCGCCTGGACGGTGCTGGTTGTGTTTGTGATGGCCATTTTGCGGGCTGGATGGTTGCGCAGGACAGCAGCACCTGGGCGAAATCCAATCTTCAAATTATTTATTACAGTAATACTGTGTCGCTGGATGCAAACATAAGAGGCTTTATCACATCAACCAAACCTATGCTGTCATACCTCACAAGCCCAGGCCATGACGATGGCTCGCAGCCAAACTCTAACAACACTGACGTGCATCGAGATCTAACAACCTTCTGGCCTGGTATTTAGCCATGTTACTAATCGTAGCCTCTGCGTAGATCGTGCAATGAAATGGTACGGTGCGAGGCGCGACGTTGCGTTGAGCTTGGATGGATGACGTTTAGCGGCGCGGAGAGTTCGGAATGACACATCTGTCCAATGGCAGAAGCAAGACCAGCATCGCAGCCGAGTGCTTTTTCTTAAGAACGCTTAGTTGAATTAACTTGCTTGGGCACCGAAGATCGTCGCGGTTGTGATGGTCTCATTGTGGTGGAGATGTAAGCGCGGGAGAGATGAGTTCGCTGGCGTTGTGATCTGCCCAGGGTTTTCTTGCTTGTGAGCTCCACGCTGATGCGCTACCGAGGTGGACGGCGTAACGCGCATGACGGCGTAACGCGCATTAATCTCTAATATTTTCTGATATTAAAATAGCAATAACTTCTTTAATTATTAACCTTTTCTTAAAATCTTAAGAGATTTAGAATCTAGAAACTTAGATCTATAAGTGTAGAATTTTATTTTAGTTTAATATTGCTAAGTCTTAGCGATATTCGCTTTCTATACAAGTATAAGCTTTTTAACTAAGCTATATTAAACTAAAGTAAAATTCTAAGTTTATAAAGCTAAGCTTTTAAATCCTTAAACTTAAAGGATTTCTGTATAAAATTGATATAATAAAGTTATTTTAAAAATAAGATTTTTTTATAGTGTAATTTTAGAATTTATATTATATCTTATTAAGTATAATACTTTTAAGTACTACTACTTCTATTTTAGATTTTAAAGTAAGAAATAGAAACTCTTAGCCTATTTAAATTTTTTAAAATCTTTGTAAATAAAAAGTTTATCTTTGCATAGAAAGCTTATATCGCCAAAACTAAGCAATATTAAACTGTAGTTAAATTCTAAAGTTATAGATATAAGTTTTAAAGGTTAATAATTAAAGAAGTTATTGCTATTTTAATATCAGAAAATATTAGAGATTACTATGGCAAAAACCGCGCGTTACGCCGTCCACCTCGGTAGTGGACGGGAACACGATTCAAAATTGTTAAGGAGACGACGAAGACGACGAAGACGACGACGACGACGAAGACGACGACGACGACGACGACAAGGGAATTGTATGTACACCAAGCACACGGAATTCAAGCGCGCAAGTCAGTAAAATTTCCAAGATGGATGATGGAGTGATAGCTCTTTACACCCCGCTCCATCAATCACTCTTCCCAACTCCAACTACCCTCCCACTGCCTCTCAGTCCTAGCTCTTCAGGTGTCATAAATCTCCGCACAGTCTCTATATCTTTACCACCCCAGACATCTTTCCCACTACCATTGCTGCGTTTGCCATGCTGCGCTCTGTCGTAATCATCTTTGTGCCATCCACACCCAAAGATGCAAAATAAGCACAAAATAACAAACAGCGCTATGACTGCAAGAACGAAAACAGACAAAGACCAGACACCAGAACTGATGTAGTCGATTAAGGATGAAGATGCCGAATTGGCAATATGTGTCGCCGTGCCTTTCTTGCCATTCGCATCCCGAACGCGGAACCACATCGACGTTTTTCCCGTTCCTTTGGCACCTTTGACTGACTCTGATGGACGCAGGATGAGTGACGCACGGATAATCTCGTATACGTTCACTGGGTCACCAGCCGAGAGCAAGGGACGCTGTAGAAGTACAACTTCCAAGATCTTCTGCTCTTCCTTGTCCAGAACGACGGTGAGAGGCGGAGAGGTGTAGTTCGTCCAAAGTTGCATGATATCGAAGTGAAACACCAGTGCATTGGAATCTTTAACGTGCCGTAGCGAGTAAGAATAAGAAGCACCAAAGTAGGCTCCTCCAAGGTTCTCGTTGAGTTGTTTGGAAGCAATCAGCCTGCCGAGATCATCTTCCGTCGTGTTCAACGAGATTTGGATAACGTATACCCGCGGTAGGATCTGTGATTCTCCTAAAAGTGGGGCGTTGTTGATACTTAAGTGCGCTGAGTCGTAGGGGAGAGAGATGTTCAGCAGCTGGAGCACGTTAGCAGGCAAACTAGTTACTATGAGGGCAAGATTCATATACCAGTGCATTATCACCTTTCTTCTGAGCCCATGGCGCATAATTGTCTTGGGATGCGCCCCCATGCAGGAATGGGCAGCCAATGCAAGGGATCTTGGCAATCACGTTGTAGCCTTCCTCAACCGTGGTGATCTCCGGTACAACTTCCGCAGCTACGTATCGTACGATTGCGAAAGCCGCAGCCAGAGGCGCTACTCGAAGTACCATGATGAGTATTATGAGAACCAGAAACGAAGTCGTGCGTTGTTGACACGTATAAGCTGGGTGGTAAGCCGGGGCGGGTGAGGCGGCATCTTGCATCACGTGGAAGCGCGAGTTAGCGTGTTTGGAAGGCGAGCTGTATCACTCAGACTCCAGGTATGCACAAGACATGAAATTCTTGCTTCTAGTTGCATTTCTCTAACGGACGCCGTAGTGCTATAGCTTTTTTTTTGGGTATTTGTTGCACTCGTTGATGTTCAAAATTACTCCAAAGGTCCTGTCCCTCAAGCGCCGAAGATAATTCTTCCCTTTCTATGGATAATCCCAGATCAGCACTGCATACACCCGCCCCAAAATAAAACGCCATGAATGGACTGCCCTTCTGGATATCTATGATCGGTGATTCCAGCGAGTATTCATTCAATGCCTACTTTCTCATCTGCATCCTGACCATCAATGCCATTCTCTCTCATCAACATTTCCATGATTTCGTCATCATCATGGACGTACATTTCACACTTCGTCTCCGCAGGTGCCTTACTGGGCACCTCTAAATGATCTTCCACCACCTCATCTGCTACATCACTACCTTCAGCTCCCGTCTTCTTTGACAATGCGTTGAGAATCGTCTTACACGCCGAGAAAGCTTCTTCACCCTCTTTGTCTCCCAGGTGTTCTTCGATGTCGCCTAGCTTATTCGAGTTTCTGGTGCGATTTGCGTTTGGACTAGGTGGCTCAAGTCTAGTGTCCAGCCCAGAGCGATTGGAAACAACCAGAGCGCCGATCTCGATGACATGCCTACTTCGAGCAAGTTCGTCATGACGTGTCATGTGTCTGAATACCGGGTTTTCTGAGCATGTTGTGAGATCGGCTGTACCAGCGCTGTGGTAGGCAGCACAATAACTTATATCTTGGACTTCCGTTATCTCATTCAGTGGCGTGCCGATGGGCGTCGGCAACATGCCGCCTACCAATAAATCGCTGTGTACATGATACGGCGTACTTGTTGGGTTCATTGGCCTGCCTCCCTGCAAAGGACCTTGACTTGTACTTCTTCCATGCTGAGAGTGCTGGCCATTCCTTCTCTTCTCTTCTGAAGCAGTCGATCTCGCGCGGGGTGCTTGAAGACGAATAAATGTCGGGTTGGTGATACTGTTGGTAGCGACAATGCGATCTGTATCGCTGGTACTCAACGATCGACGACGGCCGTAGCATTGCGACGACTGTGCTGGGTAAATGTAGACGTTATTGGTTTGAGACATTGTAGGTCGAGGACGGTGATCGAAGTCTTGCTGATCTGCTGTTGTTGAATGGGCTCGTTGCAGCTCTAGCGGACATGGGTGTGGTGAGTTTGGTCCAGCAAATGGGTACGCCGGGGCGTTTTGGCGAAATTTGCAGCTGGAGAAGTCGGGCATCGAAGTCGTGGAGGTATTCGAAGATTCCATAGGTATAACATAGCCATCTTCGTATGTAAAACCAAGCTCATTAAGTAAATCACTGTGGTTTGACGAGAAGATGGGCCGTCCAGCACCACCCGTTCCGAACAGCTCTTCAAAGTCGGCTTGAGAGAGCTGTTGCTCCTGATCCATCGTCGGGAGGGACGGATCGACGGCTGTGTGACTGAGCTGCGTACTTGGCTGAGACATATTGGCCGATCCCAGTAGATTTGCAATATTGAGTAAAGCGCGTATGATAGACCACTATCCGCTGCCCTGTCTGTACGGGAAGGATGTTACACGAGATGGGAGGCTGCGTGAATGATGTCCAGATATAATTACTGTTTCGTCTTTCCGTTGGTCTGAGCTGAGACAGGTAGATAGAGAGTTTGCTGAGCGTAGATGGTGGCGTTGAAGTGGGCGAATAGACGGATGGCTGCGTACGGGGCATGATCGCTAGACAAACATCGCTGCTATGCATACAGGCCATTGCTAAGATGAAACAGCGACTCTTTCGCCATTGTGTTAGAAGAAGGAGTTATTGGCCGTGCTCGCAGTAGAAAGAATGAGCTGCAACATTCGGAAGACATGCGTCGGTCTGGATTGTATTTTGTCAGTCAGCTTGATTGCGCATGCACTGTCTTTCAACATGGTCGCAGATCTGGGGCGCATCTGGAGATCTAGTGTCAGACAATCAACAAGATGCCTTTTCTGAGTGCAGACGATATGTTTCCAAATTCTCCACTCTTCAGTATTCGTTGGGGCATTTAGGTCGTCGCCTCACAAACGCGATGCCTCTTCTTGCCAGCTCAGGACGCCCTGCCGTGCAATCAAGCAGCAGTAGCCTCTCCTAATCGTGATATAATACACCAATAATATACAAGTAACGAGTGACTTTCGGGGCTCAGTATCGTGTTTACTCCTTCTTTCCCTCATTGCCCTTTCCCTTCTTTTTGTCCCAATTCCAAACCTCCCAGATCTGTTCAAAAATCATATCGCCATAACTCTTGCCCTCTTCTATCGCCTTCTTCTCTTCCTCCAACCTCCGCTCTTTCCAACCCTCCTCCTCATCACCCATCCACAGCTTCCCAAGTATGCCCTTTTCTTGTCCTTCCTTTCGCTCCAATGTCTTCCTACTCTTCTCCCTTTCCTCCTGCAATATCCTCTGTATTTCCTTTGCGCGTTCGGTTGGTAACTCCATTGTTCGCATCGGGCTAAGATTTTGTACGAGGCCGCGGCCTGTACGCAGGGTCATGAGGTGGTCGGCTGAGAGGTAGAATCCAACTCCTAGAGAGAAGGTGTAGAGGTCTAGTTTTCGTGGTGGAAGTGCGGCTATTATTGGACATAATAAAACGCCTCCAATTGCTAAGTTGCGTGTTATGCGCTGGTAGCGGGCTTGTTGTTCGAGGGCTAGGCGTTCTTCTGGTGGGATGGGCATATTTTGTATTGGGTTTGGAGTCGCCATCTTGGAATGTGTGGTCGCGCAGTCGAGTTCAGATGCAAAGCATGAGTTGGAGAATATTTTGCGCACGCGTTAGAATTCAAGCAGATGTTTGGAGCAGGTGTTGTTAGGGCAGTCCAGTGGTTGCGATGTCAAAAAGTTCAATGATGCAAAGATGGCGGTTAGGTAGCTCCCGCCCCGGCTGCAGTTTCCCTTTCGGAGCGGAGGTGCTGCGGAGAACTTGAAACCCACGCGAACTGTTTTCAATACACAAAGAATAAGCATTAGAGCTATGGGTAGTCCAAGTGCGCCTACAGAAGCGCGATCGTTCAAGCCCCAAGTCTATTGCACCATTCTCGCTGTCCTGTGCAGTCATGCACAACCGACCTCGTACAATATGCGCGCGCTCGAAAGCTGTTCTTTTTATCGTTCAAACTTCCGCCTCTTGACATCCACTCTGTCTTCGAATCGCTGATCCTGTCCTCTCACTACCCCCTCCTCTTTCCTTTTGCCTAGCTGCTCAAAAGTCCCACTGCTCCTCAACCGTTTGGTCGGGGTTCTCTCAATCTCACTCTCACTGTATCCGCCTCTTGAACCTTCTTCGTCTGTCTCCGTCGGGCCTTCTGACCTGGGTTCCTCCTCGTATGAATCGAACTTTCGCTTCTGCGCCGTGCTAGGGGTCTGCATCAAGCGCCGCAAACGGTTCTCTTGTAGCCGCCTGTTCACTTCTTCTGTAACGTCGACATGTTGAACAACGTATGCGTCTTCGGTCTTTGCTCGCTTTGCACGCGGTGTGGGTGATTGGTCTACCAGAGGAGATATAGCCTGGGGGTCGGGAGTCGGAGGTTGCGCAGTCGGTGTCTTTGAGGGATACTTCGCGCCCTCGATACTCAGGCGCTTGTTTGATGTCTTGACCTGTTGCGTGTTAGGTTTTGGCATGTTGAGCGCAGATGGCATAACAAACCTTTTTCTTTTCCGCCAGACCTTCGTCCTCAAGCTGATCTCTGAATCTCTTCATGTCGTCTTGTAATCTTCCTGACTTGTTTCGCAACGATATAAGATCTGTGGCGAGCCAGTCGGGTGCATTGTGATCCGTCGCATCGAGCGTCTCATTGAGAAACAGTAGTTGTGCGCGAAGGTTCTCGATGTGCTTGTCAAAGTCCTGAAGAATGAATGAGAGAATGTAACAAAATGGGTAATTGTACGAATTACCTCGAGCGACAGCTTCGCCATGTTGTAGGGTGGAACTTTGAAGATGGACAAGGGGAAGACGCAAGCAGGAGGCTTCGACACATTGGTTGCGGAGTCCCGAACGCTTGGACTCTCTGGTTTCCGATCGGAATGATCGGAACATACCGGGATCATGCCTCTTAACCACGAAGGATAGGCTAGAAATAGAAAGGTGCATGACGCTAATCAACAGCGGGTTCAGGTTATCCAGGATTGTTTTTGTACAATTGCGGTTGATATTGATGTTGACTAGATCTATTCTCATGCCTCCGCGTAGCTCATAGCATCTGCACGGGCATACACTCGTAACCATCATGCATGATACATCTCTTGCTTCAATGTGACCTTCCGTCCTGGATGGGCTATCATTCTACACGCGACGTAACCGGAGCTTCAACTTCTCTTTCACATCATCGGCATCACGCCATTACCGCTATCCGTCGGGGAATAGTCTCCATGTTCTTGGAAGCGAGTCGCCAGCGATGTAAAGCGATGGTTATTCTTTCATGGTGCACAAACCCAATCGTCTTATTTGGACTGAGTGATGTTGACGTTGAGTAGAGAGGATCGTGACAGCTTTTGAATCGACATACCACCACTGGAAAGTGAGTGAAATATGAACGTTACAATCTGGCGGTCTTCAACCCTCGTCTTCTTCGCCAAAGGTGAGCTTGACCGCTTTGGCCTTCTTTTTTGGCTTCTTCGCAGATTTGACGTCTGGCTTCCTCACGTCTATCTCTTCTCTTTTTTTGCCTTCGTCTTGGTCGTCACCAATGATTTTTGCCGCCTTGCGCTTCTTTGCGTTCGTGCCAACTTCGGCTATCTTGTCCTTGGACTGTGCTTTAGCATCACTGTCTTTCTTCTTCCCAGTTTCGTCCGCAGCAGACTCCTCTTCCTCCTCTTTACCGTCTTTTCCGGAGACTAGCGCATCATACTCCTCTTTGCTCAGTGACTGGTTTGTCTCTTCCATAACGTATGTAGGCGCATCATCTTCGTCGTCATCTTTCTTCATCCTCTTATTTCGGGCGATCGGATATTCATGACGAGCTGTGTCTCCACTAGTGAGTTGCCCACGTAGGCGCTGCAAGAAAGCTGGCTGTGAGTTGTCTATGATAAGTTAGCGGGTAATATAGTGTTACGGCGAACGCGCTTACCAAACTGGAGGTCTTTCGCTTTGAAGCTCATGGTGGTTGTAGTGCAAGGGATGCTGACACAGCATGCGTGTAAGGTCTAGATTGGGCGCCCGGCTGACTGTCGTGTCGATCGCTTAGCGGTAACTTTCCGTGCGGCTCATCCAACGTCTTAGCTGTGGAGATTCTTGAGATGCTTTCAATCTACGTTCTCTATCCCAGTGACGGTTCACTTTGTCCACCTATTTGTTCTGGTTTGGCGTGGGGAGGCTCATTCCCAAAATGTATTGGTCCGCTGCACTTGCTGTCGGTTTCTGTACTAAAGTGCTTGGCACGTCACCGACAATAGGGGGACATATCGACTAGCAGGTCTCGAAACGCCTACGCAATCGTCGGCCGCTAATAATTTACAATCAACGACCCTTTCCCCTCGTTTCACTTCCTCAAGGTTACACACAAGCTTAGACCTGTCGCGTGAATTGCCAACCGATCTCGATTGTCGCATGCCCATCCAGAGTCACGACCCACACGCTCGTTATCGATCAGGCTCCCTGCCTTGAACACGTCGCCTTTTCCTCATCCACATCTGTCGCAACCATCTGTTGCTCTCTAGAACGCTCCGAATTCACTTGGAACCGCCAGCGACTGGGCCGAAGAGGAAAAGAACTGCCATTGACAAAGAAGAATTTTTTAGGAGACGCCACCACTGGGGCACCACCATGGGCTTCCTGCAAGATATGACGAGGAGGCTACCGACCTCGAAAGATAATCTAGACAAGTTGGACGACCTGCCACGCTGCAACGAAAAGACCTCGCCACGGCTGTCCTTGTTTCGGCGTAGGATACGACTGAGGGGAAGCTCGTCAGTTTCGATACCTCTGGGCCTGGTGCTTCTTTTTCCATGTCTTGTCATAATATTAATCATAATTCTTTTTGCAAAGTCGCCGGACTCGCAGGGCATCATGAACATGCCCGCCGGTGGTCCGCCATCAATAAGGTACGTGAGGTCTCATCCCCACAGCACGCAGTCGGCGACTAATAACGCGCAGACGGATAAGCGAAAAGTACGATAAGCCATTCGCGGTAGGCTGCCTCGAGCCGCAGGTCAACGGACCCCGGGCAAACGCCGCAATCGTAGTGCTGGCGAGGAACAAGGAGCTAGAAGGTGTCATACAGTCAGTCAAGTCGCTCGAGAGGCATTTCAACCGGTGGTTCCACTACCCATATGTCTTTCTCAACGACGGAGATTTCAACGAGACGTTCAGAGAGACTGTCTTGAGTCACGTCAGCGGTCCGGTGGAGTGGGGCAAGATACCTCCAGAGCAATGGGGCTTCCCCGACTGGGTAGATCCAGATGTTGCTAAAGAGGGAATCGCCCAGCAGGGTGATAATGTGATCATGTACGGTGGTATGGAGAGCTACCATCACATGTGCCGGTTCTACTCAGGGTACGTTTTCGATCATAACTTGTTCTGGCTTGTACTCACATGTGCAGCAAATTCTACCAACACGAGCTACTCGCCAAGTACGAGTGGTACTGGCGTCTCGAGCCTGAAATCAAGTTTTTCTGCGACATCACTTACGACCCGTTTATCCACATGATACGAAACAAGAAGACATACGGATTCACTATTGCGGTGAAGGAGCTGCGGGAAACCGTACCCAATATCTGGAGATATGCGTCAGCGTACAAGCGGAATAACAACCTGACCTCGAAAGGCATGTGGGAAATGTTTGTGGAGAAGCCAAAAGAGGAAGAGGAGAAAGCCAAGACTGAGCCCAAATCGAAGAAAAGCTTCTTCCCACAGGACATCATGGACACCGAGTTCGGCACAGAAGCCATGCCAGAGATTCACCCCGAAAATATGGAGGGCGAATCTTACAACATGTGCCATTTCTGGAGCAACTTTGAGATTGCCAATCTCAACTGGTTCCGGAGCAAGGAATACAATGACTTCTTCGAGCTGATGGATCGCAGCGGCGGCTTCTGGATGGAGAGATGGGGGGATGCGCCTATTCACTCTCTGGCTGTTGGAGCACTGCTTGGCCCTGAGGATATTCACTACTTCCGCGATTTCGGATACCGACATACCACGATTCAACATTGTCCCGCCAACGCGCCCGCGCGACAACTCGGCAGAGAGCCGTATCTTGAGAAGACGACACTCGACGAGAAGGAGCGGTTGGAAGAAGACAAGTACTGGGCAGCATACGACCCAGTCAAAGAAAATGGCGTCGGCTGTCGCTGCAAATGTGACACGGACATTGTTGATGTAGAAGGCAAAGAAGGGTCCTGTCTTACGGAATGGGTGGAAGTCGCTGGTGGCTGGGCATCGCCAGGGCCTGACGGGCCGTAACCTCTTCTTCTCGCGTGATATTACATTGGCTTCGAGCTAGCATTTTGCAGGAGCATTAACCTCCAACTCCTCTTTCCAGCAAGGCGTCAGGTGTTGACATTGCATACGGGCTGGGCAGCCCTTCACTAGAGCATCAGGACTACGAGGACTACGAGGGCGTCGTAGAAGTGCTTACTTACTGCACATTGGCGGACGCGGCACATGAAAACGAACACGAACAACTTGAAACACCATCATCGTTGAAGCTGCTCTGAAGTATCATCTACGCCATATATGTGACTGCCAGGTCGCCTGCACTTGGTGGCCGCCCACTTTACTGTTTGGGCATGTGAACCATGTTCTGCATCTTATCGCTTACTACGTGATATGCGGGGTACCCCCATTGGCATCCCACCTAAACTCTACTGTCCATCAGCGCCTTGTCGTCACCACAACTCGCAGTTTGTTTGATCATTCACTAGTATTCTCTGACAACATCTCAACAGCCGTTGAATCATCGACAGTGCCCAACTTGGTATGTGCTGTTATCTGCCCCGCGTGGTACCCACCTCCTCCCGAAGGCCCCCATACGCGCCTCGCCCGCAGCTAGTTAGGCAGCGTCCACCTGGTGCCTGCCCACCACAACCTTACCCTGGCCCCTCTGCCTCCCTCCTCCTCCTACCACACTCGAACCGCTCTGAACCTCTGCGCACTCACCAAGAATTGCATGAACACGAGCTGACATGTCTTCCAGCGAGCCTGATCCGTCTCAAGAACTCAAGTTCCCTCCGGTACAAGTTGCTCGCTCACTCACTCAGCTCGATCTTGAAACACTCATGATGAGGTCGACACAACGCCGACTGCCAGAAGAGGCGGGCAGCACTCTCGACGACAGCAGTTATGACCTGCTCGGCGACGGCGTCATGTATGTGTCCGACGACGAGGCACATACCGAATCGATCGCGTCCACAGACGGTCCCACGCCCGATGACACGTCTGACGACTTCAGTGATGACGATGTCGAGTACGATACCGGCGACAGAGGCTTACAAGATAGCACATACTCCTCGCACGGCGAGCACTCGGAGCAGCAAGCCCAGGTACATCCTATACTATCCGGAGAGGACTCTACTCTGACAGAGGTGCCACCATACCTGAGTGGGAGCATGAGCTCAAGGCATTTTACGCTCCACGAGCGGACCACAGACAACGCCGATGTAACTCAAGGAAGTAGTGTCATCAAGAGCTCGGCAGGTTACACAGACGAGCTTCCGCCGGTGTTCGATCGTTACTGTTGCAAGGAGATCAGGTTGTCGGTCAAAGCAGCCTTGTCACAACAACCCCTCACCACCCCAGACGCGTACCGAATACTGTACATTGGTAGCGGAAAGTGGGCAGAAGGCACCATCACCTCTAAGATCGGCGCGGCACTTGCTGCCTACCCTAGCGCCTCCAAGTCGGTCATGGTCCGCGGTCAAATCGAGCCTTACGCTCCAGTTCCGCACGCTGAACGTTGTGTCAAGATCGAAATCCACAAATCGAACGAGAAGTCACACGTCCTCGCAAACATGGAAGATGGACGTCAACTCCAGTTCGGTTCTGGCGTGTCTGCTCATTCTCTCGATCGGCCAGACCTTGTGGTTCTATGCCATCCAAGCATCCTTGACCACACTGCTGACAAGCAAGATCTTGCATCTGCCAAGGAAGTATTTGAACGCGAGACCATTCCATGTATCGAACTTGCTGAGACCAATCCATTCGGGGCTGGATCCTCTGTTGATGAGAACACGTCGTTGCGGATATGCGTAGAAGGCCGGGACGACCCAAGCACTGACTACGAGTTAAAGGAAGTGCTGCCTCTTGACATCCACCAGTTCGACCAAATCGAGCCATCACAGCTTAATCGTCATCTCGCACTGATCAGCCCTCATCTAGCCACAGTAAAAGGCACAAAGGGTCCGACTGCCCGTACATCGTGGCTCAGTGACAAGACCAAGGCGTCCTCGAAAAAGATTGGCTCGCACTGGCACTTGGCTAAGTTGCTAGCAACTGCCGTTGTTCTATTTGCTCTTATTCCTGCGTTTCTTCAGGGCACAGCCTATCTCCCTATGCTTTTCCAGAAAGTAGCACAGAGTCAGTCGGCATCACCCGCCGTATCTGAGACGGCGAGCATCATGTCCACAATCACACCCATAGCGGCAGTATCTCCAAGCGCGATTCACTCCCCATCGTCATCTTCTACTTCAATTCCAGCAGCACTTCGGGGAGGGCTGACCATCATACCGCTCCAGCAGAAGCAGCCTAACCGAAAGCCAAAGGCGAACAACGACCAGGCTGAAGGCTTTGAGATCCAGACTACTGGGGACCACCAATTTTTACTTCGTCCATCTAAAGCCTTCAACTCAGGTCGGAGGAAGCCGCAGCTCCAGATCCAAGTTTCTCGTCAGTCGGAAGAGATCCGAGCTCGTTACAACAGAATTATGACTGGCGAATACATTGTCGATCTGGAACAGCAGTACCGGTTCGACAGATTTAACGTCAATATTGCTACCCACTCAAAGCCTCTTCTGCGGCAATCCTTCCAAGTGATGCTTGGACATAACAAGTCAACACTTGATCAACTTCTTGATACGGCCAAGTCGAATATTTTCGATACACAAATCGCCCTTCATAACGTCTCGACCACAGCTGCACAGCATCTGCAAGTTTACATGGCTGGCCTGGACAAATACGCGACGAAGCGAATCCAAGAGACTAGGAACCGACTGGAGATGAAGGCTCGGCGGGCAAGACAGATCCCAGATGCTGCATGGATGAGATTGCGAGAGGTAACTGCACCGGTGAGGACGTCATCAGCGATGAGGAGGGCCCGGATGAACGCTCTTCGCGTCAGGTGCAAGATGGAAATGACTGCAGGACTTTCTGGCAAGGCAGCCAGCGAGAAGCAGAGCTGGGCCTGTGCAAAGGTGCGAGAAGTGGTGTAAGGGAAACAGGGAGGCGGCACGCAGTGGGGGATTTCATCTCACTTGTTGCACTGTCTTGTTTTGTTTATGCGGCGCAAGTGGGGCTCCTGGGCAAAGATGAGGATGCAGAGTTATACCCATGGGACTTGGTGTCGGTACTGGAATGTATGGTGGGATGACTAGGAGTAATACGGCTTGTCAAATTCATCATATACCACGATGGGTCTACAGTAGCTTGTAGGCCCGCATTCTCCCTTGGCTCATTACTGTTGCAGTTCGACGCATATGACATGTATCTTTGTGTGTTGTAGGGTGCCGACATGAGGGTGGAAGGCAAACATGGTTGAGGCACGATGTGTCAGTTGCGACGGCGCGGTGGGCAGGGATGTCGTGCACGTCCCTAAGCTGAACAGAGTAAAGCGCGTTCTAGAGGGGCATCCCACTTCCTCAATTTACAGGCAGGGTGTTGACACAAGAACCTACAAGCAACACACATCTCACCCACAGGCACGCCCTTCTTCTGATCACACGCAGACGCAGATATCATAGAAGAAAATGTCTGAAGCAGCCAAGCCCGACCCCGCCGCCGACCAGGTCGCCAACCCTGCGGCGACTCTTGTTCAGGACGAGACGGCAAAGGTGACGACGGACAAGGCTGCCGACAAGGCAGAGACTACTGCGACAGAGAGCAAGGATGAGAAGCCCATCACGGAGAAGGCGACAGAGGCGGCAGCGGCAGTGAAGGACAACGTCTTCTCCATGTTTGGTGGCGGCCCCGCAAAGGTCAAGAAGGAGGAGGCCGACGATGTCGATGAGCCATCAGGTGCTTCCAAGCCCAAGGGCGAGGTAGGAGTACCACGAAGCGCTCCATGGGACATGTTAACACGGCAACAGGACGAAGACCCCGAGAACGAGGAGCCCGATGTCGATTTCCAGCCCGTCGTCCACCTCACGGAGAAGGTCGACACCAAGACCAACGAGGAGCTCGAGGAGCAAGTGTTCAAGATGCGCGCCAAGCTGTTCAAGTTCGACCGGGAATCGCGGGAGTGGAAGGAGCGAGGCACTGGTGACGTCCGGTTACTGAAGCACAAGGAGAATGGCAAGACCCGTCTTGTCATGCGACGAGACAAGACACTCAAGGTCTGCGCCAACCACTACGGTATGATGGATGGAACTTGGATGTGGGAGTGAATACTGAGAAGTGCATAGTTGTTCCCGACATGAAGCTGTCGCCCAACGTAGGCAGTGACCGTAGCTGGGTCTGGAACGCGGCCGCCGATGTCAGCGAGGGTGAGCCCGAGGCTCAGACCCTGGCTATTCGCTTCGCCAACAGCGAGAGTAAGTTGTGGAAGGTTCCTTTGACTGTGCAGCAAGCACTAATTATATTCACCAGACGCCAACCAGTTCAAGGAGGCTTTCATCAAGGCCCAGCAGGAGAACGAGGCACTGTTCGGCAAGTCGGAGCAGTAGATGCTGTCGGGTAATGGTGAGTTGGACGACAGGATGAGATACGAAAAGAAGATGGACTGCACGACCAGTGAATGACGGTTGGGGACGGTATCATATGACCGTGGTAGAAGAGATTACCCGAACCCTGCACATAACTAGATAGTAACTAAATGGCCTGACTACTGTAGTCAACGGCGTTCCCCCCACGCAAGACCAGACAGCACGATGCAAACCGGTATCGATGCCATGTAGTCGTCGTAAGTGCAAGCTTGCTCTGCATGACCAACAACCTCACCGGTGATGCAGACAAGTGCGTCGACGCTGTATCACGTCTCCCACCTACCGTGTGGCAGAGGTGAGTAGTCCCCTGTCATGCAGGCTTCTGTACTCAAAGAGCTTGATCGTTTGCGCCAAGACCAAAGCAATTAGTCTCCGTCTCCGCCGCCCTGCGACCGTCTCTCTCAGTTGACTCGCCAAATCAGAGCTCACGGCCCAAGACCAGCCACCGCGCACCTCCCCGCTCTCTTTGCCTTTACCACACGCGCACAGGCTTAGTCGCAAGAAGCACACGCCCAAGATTGCGCGCAACTTGAATCCTATCCTCCCTCTCTATCTCTCTCTCTCTCTCTCTCTACACGTCCAGTGCATATTCTTCGAGTAGTCCGAAACAAAGTACCCTCACAGCAGTCGGCAGTCCTCGCGGCGCAAATCAAACAAGATGCCCGACGTAAGTCGCGACCTATAGATGCGACAATGTCCATCGCGGAAATACTAATGCTCGCGCAGGTCAAGCGATGGGTCAAACTCATCACTCACCAGAAGCCCATGTACGTACACTTTACGCGCAATCGCATGCGCTCGCCCAAATCACGCGTATACACGCCATCAGTCGCTAATACGCACCCACAGCAATGAGCCTTCACCCGTCGAAGAGTACCCCATGCGATCATGGAGCATAGAGATTTGGCTGCTGGATGATCAGGGCAACGAGGTCATGCCCAACGTCTTCGAGAAGGCTGTTTACAACCTACATCCTTCATTCGAGAAGAACAAGCACGGTAAGTGCGCCGGATGATGCGCTGAACCATGCGCCATCTGTATGAAGCCTTGCTGAAAAGCCAACAGTAATCAAGAAGCCGCCGTTCCGCATCGATGAGAAGGGTTGGGGTGAATTTGAAATGACTATTGTTTTGACCGCTATTGCCAAGGGCGGCGACCACACGCTTGATCACGACCTCAACTTCCAAGCGGAGCGCTACGAGGCCAAGCACCAAGTCGTAGGTTTATGCACCATCATCCTGTCAGAACATGATTAACCCATGCATTGCAGACTTTCCGCAACCCCAAGCCTGAGCTCCTCGCCCTCCTCGCCGAGTCTGGACCCGCTGAAGCAAACGGCATGCGCAACAAGGATGCCGCCAAGAAGAAGAACCGAAGGGACAAGAACGTAGACATGGAGAAGCTTGCCGATGGACTGCAGAAGCTGGGCGAGGATGATCTGCTACACGTCGTCACTATGGTACATGACAACAAGACAAGCGAGACGTACACTAAGAACGATGTCGAGAGTATGTTGTGCTCGTTTAACATCACAGGAAAGATGCTAACAGCTCGTAGACGGCGAATTCCATGTCGACCTCTACACCCTACCCGATTCCCTCGTCAAGATGCTCTGGGACTTCACGGCATCCAAGGTCGATTTATAAACCGCTTTCGCCATCTGACATATCCTGTCTTTCTGTCCATCCCGACCTGAGCGACGACCATGCAACCATGTCACGTTCGCGTCCCACAACCCTTCCAGTCAGCATATCCATGCTAGAGGAGTCGTAGCAGCATCACGCTTGCTTCTCCCTAATGGCGGAGGATTGTGTGATTCAGGCCTGGAGGTCTTTTTCCTTCCTCCCGTGCCTGGATTAACGTCGAACGATATATATCCCACTACTTTTTGCTTCCTCCCCTTTTCGTGTTCATGAGCCTCGGAGTTTTTTGAATGGGCAAAAGCAGGGTGGCTATTGATGCATGCATAGCAATCTTTTTGATTTGATTGGCGCTGGGTTGGGGGCGGACAGGCTTATTATACGTGGTGGATTATGCATGGGGGGGGTGAGAAATGAGGTCATCTAATTCTTGATTTACTTTCTTGTTCTTTTAAAAAAAAAAGGGGGGGGGGGGAACATGAGGAAACTGCACCAATACTTTTTCCATGCTCTTTTACAACATCAGGACACAAGCGCGCCCCATCTCGATACATGTCCGAACGTAAAACATTGACGGGATTTCTCATTCGCCCCGACAGAGAATTGTTAACCTGCTAACACATCCTTTCTTCACGACAACCCTGTGTCTCTAGTGCCAAAACGATCGATAATCACGCCCTGGAGTACCAGTACCACGCCAACATCACCGAAAGACGTTTACCAAGTGCAGTATACGACAAGATGAGTCGCTCTAGCAATTAATAAAAAAAAAAAAAAAAAAAAAAAATATATATATATATATATATTTTTACATGAAGCAAGTTGTCGTGCTGTTGAAGAGAAGAAGAAACAATGTTTTAGCTTGGTACCTTCTGAGAACTTTGATCACTGGGTTTGTGTCTTCTTATTTGCGTGGTTCCGCACACACAAGTCTTGATATAGCTATAAATATTTTATTTTATTTTGTGGATTTTTCACAGAGAACGATACACGGGGTGGTTTTGTCATGAAATTGATCATCTGGCGCTGTAATTTACGCCTTTGCTGTCGTTGTTCTGGGGGGAAACATTACCCAGAGAAGCCATGACGTGTTTGGAATTTGATTTTGGAGGAAAGAAAGCGGACAGGATGCTTCGTCAACGTTGCTTCTTAGGCTTTCCGGAGGGGAAAAAAAAAAGACTGATACCGATTGTGTGTCTTCTTGTTTCTGGGTTCTCAGCCTTGTCCATCTGGGTGTTTGTGTGTTTTGGGAAATAGTAACGAGAGGTAGTTTTGATGAAGGAGAAGCACACAAAGAGAGTAGGAGGACTTTTGTCGTCCGCAGAGCGAGTCCCGCAAGGTTAAAGGCGTGTTTTGAATGTACAAAAGTTGGGGGGGGGGAGGGGGGGGGAGAGGTTTCCACAAAGAGTAGGCAGTTGCGTAAGAACCCCATGTTGTTCGTACCGTACCGAGTATGTTGTTGATCGGCACTTATGGATATATGTCTGTCCAGGCCACAAAACATGTGCAGTTATATACAGAGTTTTGATTCATGAACTGCCTCTTGGCAGCTTTCAGAAATCCGTTCGGCACGCATGTAATAGTATGCCGGATTTATATACCTCGCAGCATTGTGAATTTGGGGAATTTTCGCGAAAGAAAAAAAAAGACATTAGGCGTATCATCACCAGCTCCTAGCTCGACAACGCGAAATCATAGGACCATGCGCGGTTTTGATCACCCAGAAGGAGGAAAAGACATAGGATATTAGCGAGCTGTTTCGGCAGCCCACGGCCATGAGCCTTTTTGAACTTTATTTCGGGACGGCACAAGTTGCTTGGCGGAAGTTTTGAAGAGAAGAAGTCGAGTTTGTGGTATGAGGAGGCAAGATTAAAGACGCGGAAAGACCTAGTATTTATGTGTTTGAATCGGCGAGAAGAGCCATGGTGACGTGAAACGGACGGGATGTAGCAGGCCCATCCTCATGCTATGTCGAGATGTAATCGCTTGTATTGAACATAGTTGTGCTCTTCTGTTTCCTCAGGTCGCCCATACATTCGGCTTTTAGATCTATGGTTATATTCTTCTTTCGCACTGCCCACTAAAATCTTCTTCTGCGCCGCTGTCCACTCCTCTCATGTTTACTCTCTGCTCCACCATCCCCAGCGGCGACTCGAGACCGTTTTAGCCAGGACCATAGCTCCCGCCCCCTTTAAGCCACCCCTCCACCGTAGCTGCGAGTTCATCCCTCCTGCGTTTCTTCTCCGTTGTCGGCTTCCGCTGCCCTTGTTGCTGTCTCGATGGTCTAGTCTGCCGATTCGACAGTATTTTCCGCGCTGTAATAGCAGGTTTCCGATGGAAAGGCTTCTTCCGCACTACCCAAGGTTGTGACGGATGTCGAATAACGTTGATAGCTTGATGTCTCACCCGTCTTACCCGCAGGCATTGGTCTTTTGTGATATCACGGCCCCGTCTTCTTCTGAATCGCCAGGAGCTTTGCCGTTTGCGTCGTTGAACGATAGCCATTGTATTCCTTGCTTCATCCGTCAAATGTACAATCTCTTGAACTACATAACCCAGTGTCTGATTCAAAGCCTGCGACGTTGCCAGCTTCGAGACAGACATCCGGCGGATCCTTGGTCTATACTGCTGAACGGTAGCCATAACAAATCTAGCCTCTTCTGTCAGACGAGAGACTTCAAAGACTGCAGCTTGCAGCTTTTTATTGATCTCGCCAGATGTTGTCATTCCGAAGGAAAGAAACTTGCGAATAGGCGCCCCAGTAGTCGTAGTGGACACCAACTGAGTTTTGTCCACTTTCTGGGTCGTCTTTTCTTTTCGTGACATTGACTGGGCCTTCTTTTTCTCCCTCTTCTCCGCATTCCTCTTAAGTCTTTCTCTTTTTGACTTGCCTCTCTCTTTGGACGAAATCCTTCTCACAGGCCTGTGATGAATGTCGTACAAAACGGAATCAGCCTCATCTATCGTATTCGCTACTTCGACCATGATCACCCTAAACCTCACAATCATCAAACAACAATCCCGTTGTCGAATTGCTGACATGACCGCTTTATGTTTCATCTTCTGTTTGTCGAACAATTTTTCAAATCTGCGCAGTATAGCTTTTGCTGTTCGAACTCGGAGCCGGCCGGAGGTAGGGTGACCTTCGATCTTGAGTTTGCGAATCAATTCTGATACTGCCAGCTTTGGAGGGGATCGTGGTGGCTCTTTGATGGTAATGGTGCTGGAGAACTCGCGCACAGTGGCAAGGGCCGTGGGGATTGAAACCTGTCGGAGGCCGCGCTTCTGCTGAGACGAAAACAGACTGGCTACCTGAAGAGTTGGTCGGCTGTTAGTTGAACTTTGCGCACTGATGGAAGGCGGAAAATTCAGTGCATTTGGTTCATAGATTGACTAATTGAATTATCAGAATACATTGGAAGGAGCAGCTAGTCCACATCAGGCTCACCTACGTCCTCTTTCTTACCGCGAAGCCTGGCTTCGTTAATAAACCCCGAGATACGGGAGAAAGGGACATCGATCGTGGTGGTGTTGACGGTGCTGGCCTTGCTCTCGTCCGCGTGAGAGTGTTGTGTGAGCGTCATCGGCCCTTCAGTCAGCGCACCGAAGCCATGGAAGGTACTGATTTTTCCCGGTTCAGATAGACGGTGTTGCCAAAACTCTGCAGGAATCGAGTCAACAGTGCTAGGAACCGTGCCTAGCTCCCAGCCCCAAGCTTTGTCGGCTGCGGCTCCTGCAAGGCTCTCTACACTTTTGAGGCTACCGGAATTCTGAGCCAACTGCTCGAGGTCTGATTTTGGAGATATGAAAAACTGTATCGAGTCTCCGTTTCGCACCACTGGTGTAAGAGTGGGTTCGAAATCTTCTGGATCATCGACCATGCCGAGAAAATCGTTATCCTTTGATGATTCCGCAGCTTGGTTGGCCGGAACGGGATCTAACGACAATAGACCAGCTTTCTTTCCCCATCCGCCTCCACCACTCAAGACTCGATGGAGACGTGCTCCTTCAGTAATCGCTTTCGACACGAGCGTGTTCCAGAAAGGGGGATCACTGCGCCATAGACGTTCCCATGTATCTTCTTGTTTAGAGATGGTACCTTCATTGTCCGTTGGCAAGCCGGAGAGGAGCTCATTTGTTCTAGCGGCAATAACAGCTCTCATTTCTCCAGGTATCACCAGTGCCCAAGCCACTGTCGCTTGTGCGGGTTGTCCCCGCGATCTGAAGAATCGAGGGACAACATTTTCAAGTTCCGAGGACGCCTGTATAGTTTTACCTTCAGACCCGATAACCCCGCGA
This sequence comes from Alternaria gansuensis, assembly GCA_009289805.1. Taxonomy (NCBI): domain Eukaryota; kingdom Fungi; phylum Ascomycota; class Dothideomycetes; order Pleosporales; family Pleosporaceae; genus Alternaria; species Alternaria gansuensis. The sequence continues at coordinate 84,132 of WBOK01000229.1, read as the reverse complement.
ATGATGTTGCCCATGCACCCTTGGACTATGCGGGGCACTGTCAGCGGGATTAAAGGAACATTGAGAATGGGGGGAAAGCGTGAGGGGTCTTGTTGCTCAACTAAGCGAATTCCATGATGAGGAACATTCGTCTTGGATACAGGAGTCAATTCACGATTCACGCCAACAGTCTTCCAAGTGGACAGGATCATGGTGGATGGCGTACCCGTCTGGAAGACAGTATTCGCGAGAGGCAGTCGTAATGTGTCACGATAGAGCGTGTTCTTGACGTCATGTTCCCCAAATATGAAATCGATAGCACCCTTGTCTGATGGCGAGAGCTCTAGGGACGGCACAGAAGCATCGGGCGGAAGAATCGCGTAGGCAATCCCTTCAACCCCAGTTCCAGCAACAGGCGGCTCGGTGGCGCGTCGCAATAGCTCCTGTTTTCGGATGGGAAGCTTGTCTACAACGGCACACAGCGCATGTATGTATAGGTCTTCTTGGTGGGTAGCCTTCTGGTATGCGCGCAGGAGGGCTTGGCGGAGGAAAGCGTCGTCATCCAGCAGGTATTGCGCATACGACGGCGTGACGAAGAAGACACAAAAGGTCCTTTGGAGGGCATCCCCCAGTGCTGGGGGAACGATATGCTTGACGATTTCCTGCGGCTATGGATGTTATTAGGACGTTACAGCGAATCAAATTGATGCTCTTACGTGAGTCTCAACAGATTTTGGTACGAGTATGCCGTGGTGAAGAGACGGTGCTATGGAAGATGCAGAGTGAAAATTTCTGAGTTGATCGGAACCTCTCCATCTATGAACTGAGTTGGATGAACAGCGCAGGGTGCGAGTGGCGGCGGCGGCACGCCTCAGGACTGGCCATTGTCGCGTGACCAGGAGAGGCATTTGTCGCGGCTCAATTGACCATGGTGGAGCGTCGAGGTGGTGTTGAAGATGCAGGTGGTCATGACGCACCACCGGAAGCTAGCAGACGGCACTACCAAAGACGTTTGCAGGCCCTGGCGATAAGACGAGTACGTAAGCAGAGCGCCATCTTGCAACGGAGGCCGTGGAGGCATGGCAGCACTCCTGTCATCTGCCAGCCCAAGAATTGAGCCTGTCAACCAGTCGTGTCCATAGTCCCTGGGAGCCAACAGGACGCTCGAGAGCCGCCTCCGTGTCTGTATCCGCCGCTGACGCTTTTTGGTGCGCCAGCCAGGCCACGTCTCGCAAACCTCCTTGCGCCGAACCACGCCCACAACCTTACCATCTGCCATCACCTGCCTTTGCTTCTTCTGATGCGCCATCCATAGGTCGTCCCATTCTGGCAGCCGCGGTTCGCCTTCCTTCCTAGTCGTCGACCCAAAATGTCACGCTCGTTTCGACGCTCGAATCCCATTACCTTAATCCTTGCGGGCATCCTCTGCATTGGCTTCTTCGTTTTCTTCTTCTCTGGTAGCGATGCACCATCACTTGCCAGAAAGGGAGCGGGTGAGGTAGCCTCGAACCCGCTTTCTCCACCATCGCTACCGTTCCGCAAGTCGAAAGCCAACGCTCCACAGGCCGCGCCGCCCGTTGTGCATTACTATATGAACAACGTGACCAACACGCGCACACCAATGGAAAATGAAGAAACAGTCCTTATTCTCACACCACTGACCAAGTTCTACCAAGAGTACTGGGACAACCTCCTTAAGCTCAGCTACCCACACCATCTCATCTCACTGGGCTTCATAATACCAAAAACAAAGGAGGGCAATGCCGCATACACTGCGTTGCAGGCACAAGTCACCAAGACGCAAAAGGGACCCAAGAAGAACCGCTTCGCCGCCATTACCATCCTCCGTCAGGACACCGAGTCCCCACTCGTGTCGCAAAACGAGGCCGAGCGCCACAAGATGGAAAACCAGAAAGCACGACGGGCGGCCATGGCCAAGGCGCGCAATTCGCTTTTGTTCACAACCATGGGCCCCACAACCTCGTGGGTTCTGTGGATGGATGCGGACATTATCGAGACTCCACCCACCCTGATCCAAGATCTCGCCGACTACAACGTGCCTATCATCGCCCCCAATTGCTTCCAGCGATACTACAATGAAAAGAGCAAGGCCATGGATATTCGAGGATACGATTTTAACAACTGGATCGATAGCAGTATAGCGAAAGGCCTTGCTGCTAAGATGGGCAAGGACGATATTCTGCTGGAAGGCTATACCGGGATGGCTACCTACCGTAGCCTCATGGCCATGATGTACGATGCATCTGCGGACCCCAAGGCGAAGATCAAGCTCGATGGTGTAGGTGGTGCCACTTTACTCGTCAAAGCAGAGGTACACCGAGACGGCGCCATGTTCCCGCCGTTCGCCTTCTACCACCTTATCGAGACGGAGGGTTTCGCTAAGATGGCGAGCCGATTGAACTGGGAAAGTTTCGGATTGCCCAACTACCTGGTAAGTTGTTTCCTATCATGCTCGCTAAATACTGCTCGCCAACTTTGACTTTAGGTGTTCCACTACAACGAGTAAGAAAATCGTAAGTGATGTACAATTTATTTGCAGGCTGCTTCCTTTGGCGGTCTTTGAGCGGCGTTGAGAGGGGCACATTACTGCCACATTGTTGTCATCATGAGCGTTACATGTACCAAATAACCCATGTATCGGAGGTATAGAAGGCTTGCTGGCAAGAGAAATACCAGCAACATGTTGGAATCGGAACGTGAAAGTTTATACTACCGCTTTCTCCAAATCATGAATAACGCAGCATGATGGAAATTACCCCAGATGTCCCCAAACGTTAGCCTCAATTGTGGGCTGCGGAACACGCTTCGGCCAATCGCAGATGCGGGTCTTGCGTGACTCCCAGGCGCAATAACGCTACGCCAACTTAAACTCTGACATGCCTAATTCAGAGTATCTAACAAGTATTCAAGGGTTAAGTAATGCATCGACATGCGACATGTACGCAGACGACATTGAACATCCCCGCGGGGGAACGGCTCGTCGCGAGCCAGAGCCCCGATACTCGCCCGAACCCAACTGGATGCAGGATTCACTCGAACTTGCCGCGACAACCTCCAATATTCAGCTTATACGGATATATCGGAACATTCGAAACATCACCTGAAGATTAGCATCCTGGACATTGCAGATTGAAGAAGAGGAAGAGAGAATAGCAAGCATGACCGGACCCCGTAGACACGCCTCCGAACGCTCCGCCATGTCACCGCGAACACTCAACGCCGATGAAACCTCACCCATAGTCACAAGCTCGCAGTCTCGCAATCAAGACTACAACTCCATATCCCCTGATATCCGTGCGCGTGACCACTCCTCCACCACCACTACCAACACCAAAGCCGCGAACCCATCTCAAGACCCAAACGCCGCGTCTTCCATACCCCAGGGACCCGCAGCCACAGATCCCGATGCACAACAAGAAGGTACAGCAGGTATCTTCTCTCTCTCTCTCTCTCTCTCTCTCTCTCTCTCTCTCTCTCTCTCTCTCTCTCTCTCTCTCTCTCTCTCTCTCTCTCTCTCTCTCTATACACCCGACAACCCAGAAGACGGCAATAGTACTAACAAGGAGATCAAAAAAAATTACAGAACGAACCTTCCTCGCCTGGCTCCGCACATCCCTCTCCTTCGCCTCAATCGGCATAGCAATAACACAACTCTTCCGCCTGAATACCTCTCTGTCAAACTCTCCAGATGCAGCTCACGCTACCTCGCCCCAGGCCAAACTACGGCAATTGGGGAAACCGCTCGGCGCAACCTTTATCGGCATTTCCATCTTGATGCTTTTGATAGGTTTCCATCGGTATTTTGAAGCTCAGCATTATGTCATACGGGGCAAGTTCCCTGCATCGAGAGGAAGCATCATCATAGTTAGCGCCATAGCGGGCGCGCTGATAGCCAGTTCACTCATTATAATAGTCGTTTCGGCGCCAGGGGTCTTTGAGACGTGAAGAAGAAGAACAAGAAGAGAATAGACTTGGTTTACTTGTTGCTAAGCTTGGGGTATCTTTGATTCATTTCCATCGTACGTGATTCTTTCATCTTTAATAGAAAGTTCAACGGCTGCGTTGCCCTCTGCCATATGTTCGCTAACTTCAAAAGCCTAATTTCCCCAAAACAGATTGTCTATGAGTGGCGTTTGGAACACTTTCCAGGACTTTGTGTTCTTACAAAGCTATTTCGGATTCCCTGATCCCAACTATTTCTACCCGGTCAACTCCTTGGTCATCTCCTCCGTGGTCTTGCCCGCTCGCGACGACTTGATAATCTTCTGGATCATATCTTCGACAGTGTCCCAGTCCGATGTGTCGATGGGGTGCAGGTCGGTCTTGAAATAGGATGCGATAAAGTTCAGTTGTTGCCAGCTAGCCTTGTCGTGCACGAAGGTGAGAGCGACACCGACACGTCCAAAACGACCGGTACGACCAATGCGGTGGAGGTATGTCTCTGGGTCTGCGTCTTGTCCGTTTGCCATTGTTGGAACGTCCTAGCAAATATTAATACGTCTTTCTTGTTTCCGTGCTAAAGTGCAACTTACGTAGTTGATGACCATGGTGACCGACTGTACGTCGATACCACGGGCAAGGACATTGGTGGTGATGAGTACCTTGGCCTCTCCGGAGCGGAATTGGTCGATGATGCGATCACGCTCAGGGCCTTCAAGCGCACCACTCAGTTGCGCAACCTTATGGCCTTCGGCAACCATGCGCTTCTCGAGCTCCTCAGCCGTCCTTCGGGTCCTGACGAAGATGATGGAAGATGCTTGTGTCATCAGACCATAGAACTTGAGCAATGTCGCGTATTTGTCATTGTCCTTGTCAATGTCGATGTACAGCTGCTTAATACCCTCGATGGTGAGCTCCTCATGAGCTAGCGTAAGCGTGTTCGCGTTGGGCGCGAAGCGCTTTGCGTATGCGATGACGTTTGGCGGGAAGGTAGCGGAGAAGAGGACTGTCTGGATGTCTTTGTTCAGAAGTGATTTGACGCGAGTACATTGCTCGCCCATGCCCTGCTGATCCAACATGTTGTCGGCCTCGTCCAAGACCAGAATCTTTATACTCTTTGGGTTGATGAGACGCCGCCTCAGCATATCCTGAACAGTCCCCGGGGTGCCGACAAGGATCTGGGCGTTGAATTGTTGTCCCCTTCGTGACGGGTCGGGAATGGCAGCCATGGTCTTTAGGCCGTCCATGAACTGACCCATGTGTGTAATGACGCCGAGGATCTGACGGGCGAGTTCTCTGCTAGGCGCGAGGGCCAACGCTTGCGGCTCGGGGTTGGATAGGTCGACACGAGAGAGGATATTGAGCGAGAAGGCGGCAGTCTTACCAGTTCCCGACTGCGACTGCGCGATCATGTTGGTAGGCGGGTCCATCAGAAGTAGAGGCAAGGCTTTCTCTTGGACTTTGGATGGCTGGCGAAAGTTCATGTTGCGAATGCCCTTGAGGAGTTCCTCGGAGCTGTCATTGTTAGCTTGCCCGGTATGTGAGCGCATGTATCTTACAGCTTAAGCTCCTCAAACGACTTGACGGAGTACAGCGGGTTGTTGGGGTCTGCCTGCAAATCGGCAAGCTTGACCTCAACTTTGAACGCGGGTTCAGCCAAGGCAGAGCCATTTCCTAGTGGACCGCTGCCATCGACCTGAGCCTGTCCGAGCGATTCCTCTTGGGGTTCTTGGGGGTCTTGCGCGGGAGTCTCTTCGGTGGGCTCTTGCTTGATGGGCGTCTCTTCAGTGGTCGACATGGTAGGCGATTGCGGGCGGTAAAATTAAGGAAGCTGCGACCTCGAGGATGGAGCGACTTGCTTTGAGTACAGATTTGAGGTTCGCTCGGAATGGAATGGTGTCGTAGGAGGTAATAGCTGTGTTGCTGCAGGCACCAAGCACGCGTTGGAATTGTGAGAGCTCCAGATGTCGACTTTGGACTTTGGCGGGGGGCTGAGACGCTAGCCAGGTTTAGCGCGCGAGCCGCATGAACAGGCCCTGAGCATGTGTGCAGGCGCGACCAAGTGAAAGCGCTCCGTAGCCCTGTTCCTGCATCTGCATGCCATTGTAGTCCTCTGGGACTGCTCCTCATGACACCACACAAGCAAAGACGAACAGAAGATTACCCAGATTCAGCGTCACCGGCCAAGATCCCGGCTTTCCCTGCTCGGCACGCACCGCCTCGCTGCCATTCCTCTTGCCCCACTAATTGGGCAGCCGGTAACCAAGACACCTGGTATACTACGCGTAACCCTTCCCGTCCTCGTCGCAGCAGTCCTTCACCCTCTATGTCTGGGGCCCTAGTCCCCTCCTTTCCAGTGCTCGGCCCATACATACACCAGGAATCATGGAGGTCGACATTGCGCCCCAGTTTGGCGCTGAGTTGAAGGTACGCGGAGTTGGAGTGGCACCACCGAGCATGCGCTGACGAATAATCACAGGATGGCTTCAAGACAGTCAACGCTTGGGTACGTCATACACATGTGTTGTGGTTTTCCGAAAGACCCTGATACAGGCGCTGTTGGCTACTTGTATTGCGCTTCATGTTACTGATGCACGCGACTGCAGGTCTCCGGTGGTATCTCCTGGCTGGACGACATCCAAGCATTCTACCGGGAACGAAGCGCCATAGAGAAGGAATACTCGGCAAAGCTCAACGCGCTTGCGAAGAAATACTACGAAAAGAAGGCGAAGAAGCAGAGCAGCCTGAGTGTTGGTGACACTCCTACTGTCACTCCAGGCTCGCTCGAGAGGTACGGTTGCCATGGCATAAGGTCGGGCGTTGCTGACACGTACATGTAGTGCTTCTATGACCACATGGGGTGTCCAATTAAGCACCCTCGAATCCCGCGCTGCCGAACACGAGCAATTCGCTGGCGCTCTCATCACACAGCTCGCCGACCCCCTTAAAGTTCTTGGCACACGGACCGAAGAGTTGCGCAAATTGCACGGAGATTACGCTGCTAAGCTGGAGAAGGAGCGCGACAATCAATATAGCGAGTTGCGCAAGCAAAAAGGCAAATACGACAGCGTTTGTCAGGAGGTCGAAAGCCGGCGCAAGAAAGTTGATGGCGCATTTGACCATGGCAAAGGCAAGGCACGAAATGCTTTCGAACAGCAGCAGGTTGAGATGCGCAACGTCAAGGTATGTAGCATGCCGCCTCGCATTTCTCATATGCTGATCATTGCAGAACACATATCTCATTAGCATCAACGTAACGAACAAACAAAAGGAGATGTATTATCACGGGTACGTCCCTGAGCTACTAGACGTAAGTGAAAGCCACGCGGTTATCGGCGCATCGCTGACAGACACAGAGCCTCCAGGATCTTTCCGAAACACGAGTTAACAAACTGAATTCGATATGGTCACTCGCTGCACAGATCGAGACCCAGACGCTCGTGCGAAGTACCGAATACCTGAACCACCTTTCAGGCGAGATTCTGCGTAACAACCCTCTGCTTGACTCGATGATGTTCGTACGGCACAACGCTGGTTCCTTCCAGGAGCCTGGTGACTTTCAGTTTGAGCCCAGCCCAGTCTGGCTAGACGACAGCAGTATCGCCGTCGACGAGTCTACAACCATATTCCTGCGCAATGTCCTCACTAAATCAAAGGCTTCGCTAGGGGAATATCGACGCGAGCTCGAAAAGAAACGTAAAGAAGTCGAGAATGCCAAAACGGTACGGCAGAACATAAGAGATGGGAAAGATAAAAGGGACGAAGTTGATATCGTTCGCGCTGTGTTTGCTATACAGGAAGCGATGCATGAGGTGGAACGTCAGAAAGTGAGCGCGGAAGTGGAAGTTTCGACAATCACTTCAGTCGTCGGTGACTTGAGCATTGGCGCAAGGAACCACAACTTCAAGTCGCAGACGTTCAAGATACCTACAAATTGTGATCTATGTGGAGATCGGATATGGGGTCTATCAGCAAAAGGGTACGACTGTCAAGATTGTGGCTATACGTGTCACAGCAAGTGCGAGATGAAGGTCCCCGCCGACTGTCCCGGCGAACAGTCCAAGGTAGAGAAGAAGAAATTGAAGGAAGAACGACAAAAGGCTGCACATGCAGCGACAGCTACAAATGGTACTGCGACGAGCTCCAATGCAGACATGCCTCGACTTGGACGGAGCGACACGGTGAATTCCATGAACACTCTCAGCTCTGGCTACTCAGCGACTGCGCACCGTTCAATATCTGGAGGTATGTCGCCTACTGCTGAAGAGACTCCCCCACCAGAGAAGAAGGCACCTGCACCTGCACCGGGTGCCAGGAAAAACCGGCTAGTTGCACCACCACCTACGCAATATGTCAAAAACGACGAGGACATTGCTGCACCCACACCCAAGTCCGCAGAAGCGAAGGGTAGAATGCTGTACGCTTATCAAGAGAACGGTGAGGGCGAACTGACTATCGCGGACGGCACGGATGTTACCATTGTAGAACCTGATGGTATGTAGTTAGATGCCTCCCACATCTTAGGAGTTATTGGTAGATTTGCTAACACATTGCTACAGATGGTTCCGGATGGATGAAAGTTCGTGCTGGCGTCAAAGAGGGTCTTGTTCCAGCAGCGTATGTTGAGATGACGGTGGCAACACCACCTACCACGGCCTCTACATTCTCATCAACAAGGCCGGACTCGACGTACTCTGCATCGTCGGCATCAACCACCAATTTCACTGCGGCTGTCGCTCCCGGTAAGAAGAAGGGGCCCGCCGTTGCGCCAAAGCGTGGCGCGAAGAAGCTGAAGTACGTGGAAGCATTGTATGACTATACAGCACAAACCGACGCGGAACATTCCATGTCAGAAGGAGATCGCTTTGTTCTTATCAACATGGAGGCTGGCGACGGCTGGGCAGACGTTGAGAAAGATGGCATAGTACGCAGTGTACCAGCGAACTATGTTCAGCAAGTCTAGATCACTTGTCTAGCAGCAGTTCGAGAGATGAGTTTCTTCTGATTGAATAGTCTGTATTACCTACATCGTCAGTGGCGCTATAGAGGAGCCGCCTGAATGGAGTATCACTAGAGAGTCTGTATATATCTGACGCAATCATTCTTACCAAAGCCTCTGCTGTGCGTTTGTGAAACAAATCCAGATAACATTGTCGCATTCACGAAATATGGCTGATCATGTTGTGACACACCATCAGCCCTGCGTGTTGGGGCAAACGTGTGGGGCTCCAATGATTAGCGCGCAGCCTTTCCATCCCGTCACGTCGCTTCCTCCATCATTCTTTCATCAACACCGTTACATATCGTCGTTTGAACGTCCGCGTCATACCGCAGGTCTCATGATCCTATCGTACCTAATACGGATTACTGCGCCTGTGCCCGTATCACTCGACCACAGGGCTGCATGGAGCACGAGCTCCGGGTAACTTGCGCGCTGCTACGTCGCTTGCAAGGTGGCTGTTGTGTGGTCCTATGAATCCAAAGTATTGGCATTCGCGACAGTGACCGACTGCCGGGTTGGTTTGAAAGAGAAGACTGCACCTGTTATGTATGCGCCTGCGCAGATACCGTGGTTTCTCAGCTTGATCACGCACCAACGCCCTACTTCTCAAGATCAATTATCGTCCGACCAGGTCGTGTGGCTTATCGTGAACGTATTCACATTATATATACCTCAAGCTATAATACGGCAGTAACATCAGGGCAATGGTACCACATATCAAGGCCTCAGCGTAAGCCATTCCATGCTCATTCCATGGAAAGCACTGCAGTCAAGCGCTTGCTCAGGCTGACCTTAATACATATTGGCGGAGCCACTAAGAAACCCCTCGGCTTTCGCGCGCCCTCAGTCTGTTCTTTGCGCTCTATATATGCTGGTGTAATATGCTCGCATATGGCTGTTTTGAGTCTAGTTGAAGTTCGACATTGCACGACATGTTGACAGGATGAAGTAGTTCGCGCAAGGACCAAGGCCATGTGCAGACCGAGACGTTCTCAGGAACCTAGTGTCTCTCAGTCGGTTGACACCATGCCGCTAGGGCCGAAGCGTTCTTCGTTCTCGGTGTCAACCTCATTCACGTCTAGGCTTGTAGCAGGTTGGCGAAGAAGGTGCACTGTGGTCTCTTCCGTACACGTACATACGTAGTACTGGCTGATAGTCTGCTCGGAGTGTACCTAGGTACATATGCCACGCAACCGTGTCACTAGTCGGAACGGTCATATTAGTACACCTCCTTCGAAACTGGTAATCTCTCTTGTTGATCGCTACTGTCCCTCTTCATGTTAGTAAACTGATCGTTATCTTCGCTTTTACTGTTTTTCCCATTGTCCCTCATTCAAGGCCTCCCGAAGCCGTGTATGCGCTCTTCTAGATCATACCCAACGCTCTTTCCTCTCCGAGTAATCGACCTTCCCCTATTGGTTCAGGAGGCCCAGATCCTAGTAGGCGTGTGACCCCATTGATTGCTCCTTCCTGCCCAAACAGGGCAACCACGCCGGCAAGACCCTGTCTTGGCGTTGCGATACAAACATCACTCACCTCACTCTCGCTCTTGTATTTCCGTACTACCCTCGTTGCGACTCTATAAGCCCAAACCGACTCAGTCTCCTTTGCAATTCACCAGTCATTGTTTCGTGCCTTCACCCGGAGTTCTATCTCCATTTCATTCCTTAGGCACTGCCAGTATACTTCTCCGTTACTTCCTCGAGCACCTCGCAGCGCAACGAACACCGACCAAAGCGAAAGAAGTACCCTGATTCGCGTTCATCTGTCAAGAGCTTGGAGAAATTGCTTGTTTGTACAAAGGTAACAGGTCAGTGGCTCTATCGCGTTGCACTCCCTGCTGCCGCGCTGGCTAACAATGGGAGAGATAGTTAGCGACCTCCTACAAAAGTGTTGCGCACAAGCTCTAGTCTGTCATGAAGATTCAGTACATCATTACCGCTATTGCGCTTGCCGCAGTCACTGTAGCTAAACCGCATCACTTGCACCGTCATACTCATGCTCCTAGTCCAGTCAAGCGTGGCGCCATCTTCGTGCCCGCGGCAGTTGAGACTCAGATCGTGTACTGGCTCGATGATCATGCGATCTCAGAAGAAGAGGCGCGCGAGGGTATCGCTAACGGCACTTTCATGTGGGGCAACGATGGTGTTCTGTCGACATCGACTAGCAGTCCTGTCGCATTGCCTACTCCGCCTCCAGCTTCCGAGCATCAGATCCAGGTCGCCGAACCGACAACAGAGCCCACCCCCGAGACGCCTGTGGACGACCCTAGGCCTGTCGCGCCTGAACCTCAGAAGTCTGCACCGTCACCTGAGACGCCATCAAGCGACCCTGCACCGAGTCCTTCCGAAAATCCGCTATCTGTACAGCAATCAGGGACTTCACCCTGGGCAGACATGGTCGACAAGGACGGTCACTGTGCCGAGTGCGACAAGGAATTTCCGAATGGCAAGATACCTTGCACCGAGTTTCCCTATGGCTATGGTGCCTTGCCTACCACTCAAGAAGGGCTGGGAGGCTGGTCGGGTATTCAAGATCCTCAATATGCGGGAGCAGATGGCTTTGATGACATCACAACTATCGTGAGTGGTTCGTGTTCCGACGGCACTTGCTGCACGACTGGTAGCTTCTGTTCCTATGGCTGCCCAAACCCTTACCTTAAGGCTTCGTTTCCCTCGGTTCAAGGCAAAACAGGTCAGAGCGTTGGTGGCTTGTATTGCAACAAAGACGGGTTCCTGGAGATGGCCGACGGCAAGATCGCGGATACGCTTTGCGTACAAGGCTCAAAGAAAATGGGCGTGAAGGTGCAAAACAGGCTGTCGAAGTCTGTCTCTTTCTGCCGCACGGACTATCCAGGTATGTCAATTATCCACACCCTCATTGCAGCCGCTCACAACTAGCAGGCACCGAGTCCATGACTTTCCCAGTAACTGTTGGCCCAGGCAAGACTGGCTTTCTAGCCAATCCTGATCAACAGAAGTACTTCTTCTGGAAAGCTAAGAAAACATCGGCTCAATACTACGTCAACAAGCAAGGTGTGCCGGAGAATGAGGCTTGCACCTGGGGTACAGAGATGGGAGGCAGGGGTAACTGGGCACCAGTGGTCTTCGGAACATCCTTTGACGATGGTCCAATGCAGGAAGGCTTCTCCAGCTTGAAGCAAAACGAACTATGCAAGAACGAGCGACTCGGTTACGATATCACTTTCCTTGGCGATGGTGTCGTTTCCCCCTGCAGATACAAGAGCGCCACAAACCAATGGTGTGAAGGTGACATTTGCTGGGAAGACCCAGATCGTGGCTGCACTGTATGTCACCCTTTTAGATCATCACAAAACAGAATATTCACTGACATGAACAGGCTGCTGTCATGCATGGCGACCTCATGGTTGTACTATCGGACGGCTAGCCGCACCCGCCCTTCGTCCAGCGTCAGATCCGTGTGTACTCCTTGTCCCGTCACTTCCTTTGCTGTGTTTGCATTAAATCTTCGGTTCTTACAATGTCTTTTCGTACTATTTACCACTTCCACGTCAGCCCATCTTAGCAGGCTCACGTATTCCTGGTCAATACTTTCATAATGTCGAAGGTCCAGCGGATTGCGGCAACGATTTCGAAGGGGCTTTTGGAGGAGGTTTCGGATTTCTTGAACGAATTAACAACTACCTTTCTTCGGATATGTAGATAGTTTTCTCTTCTACCAGCAATGTTATGGAGATCTCTACGGGTGTTGTTCTATGGATCAATTGGTGACGGACAGTCGAAACGGCTTCTCTACAATTCAGTTCACTTGAATTCATGAATGGTAATCGTACAGTTTGACATGCCCCAATGCGAATGTGAGAACAACAACATAAATGGCATATGGATAAGCATATGAGCAGCACAAGGACTGAGTCTCGATTTGCTATGCTATCAAACGCTAACAAGGACATTCATCCGCCCGATGCCGGGGTATCGTATCAATACATCAAATCAAAACAGAACACCAAATGCAAAGACTACATTCCCTGTATGTCCGACTTCCTTCTCATATCATGCTAAACCCGTTTCCACCCTCCCGTGCCCATGGAAAGATGGTTGGCCCACTCGTCGCGTCGTCAGCGACACTCAAAAATGAGCAAACGAAGATGGAAAGAGGATGCAGCGTCTGGTAGAGATGGCACTGGTCTATTGCGATGTCAGTCGAACAGCGGGTTGCCCAGGCGGCGCTGTCAGAGGGCGTACTGAATCCCTGCCGTGCGCACCGCTCCTTGGAACAAGCAGGCTGAGTAGGATGCCGGTGCATAGTCGGTAGTTCATATCGGTAATCTCCGCGCAAGGGGCGCGTCGCGGTCGTGGAAGATAAGACGATCGTAATGTGACCACCTCAGCTTGGACTGAAGCTGAGAAAGTCTGTCGGATCATTCATGTTGAGCGCAAGATCTGTGTCGAAATTAAAGAAGGGGTCGTGTTCCGCCGCCGCCGCAGCCGTCGTCGTGTCGTCGAGAGGTTCACCGGTGTGACCGCCATGTGTTAGACAGCCAACACATGCGCAGCCATCTCCACATTGGCAGGTACCGGAAGCGTCTGAACAGCTGGGCAACGTCATCTCGTTCCAGAAGTAGGATGATGGCGATAGAGTTACTGTATCTTCATCTTTGGCATCGCTCGGGCTACTGGCTGCAGGGGAATCCATGGTATCGCCAGATTTCCGCAGTGTGTCGCTTGGCGCTGGTATGGACGGATTGTAACTAAGGCTGCTCGAAAACTGCGTCTGCGGCTGGCTTGGCACAGGAGTTAGTTGTTGTGGCCAATTCCCCGGCAACGCCATTGGTACCTGTACCATGTTTGGCATATCCATGCTCTGTTGAAAGCTCATCTGCGTGTGTGTGGGTGTTGTTAAGCCGGATTGCATTGAGTTGAAGCTCATACCGGCTTCCGCACCGTAGCCAGGTTGATGAGGGTATGTGGGCATGTCGTATAGGGGTGGAGGCACCCCTCCGAATCCGCCATTGTATTGGAAATGGGCCATAATCCTGACGTACTCCATCATGGTAGCATTGTTCGGATGAGCTGCGCATCCAAAGCAGCTACATAACTCTCCACAATGACAATTGTGTTCGGGAACATGTTGCCCAATTTGAGGACTGGCAACAGACGGAGACATGGAGTTGTTCGTGACTGGGCTCATAACAACAGAGTTCTGCCGATGGTAGGCTGCTGCCGCATGATTGTAGATTGGAGTGCCAAGACCGAAGGGATTTGATACAGCTGACGGCGTTTGTGGAGAGAAGTTTTGGTACTGCGGGATTACCGCTTGGGCTGGGAACTGGAATTGATGTCCCACATGTTGATAACCATGTGAATGGCCGTTGACAGGCGTATCTTCTTGTTTGCGTGAGGAGCAACAAGACTTCTTTTGTACTGGCGACTCAGTAGCTGTCTTTGGTTTGCTGCCACAGCACCCTCCTTCTTGAACTGGTGACAGAATCGGCTTTGGCTTGCAGCAACTCGATACAGGTTCGTTCTGCGCAGGGAGTAGACGTGGTGTTGAGCTCGCACTTGAGGCAAGTGATGCTCCGTTGCTATTGCTTGTTTCGGAGGGTGTGTACGCGGTTGATGAGGTGTCAGTCGTGGTGTCGAAGCCAGCCTGGATGGCTTTTTCGAGGTTGTACGGAGTGGGTGCTGCAGATTTACGCCTGCTTTTTGTAATTCGACTGTTTCCTGCAACGGTGGCCGTGGGCGGAGCTCGTCCCGAAGGACAAGCACATTCTGATGCTTTGGGAATCGTGTAGTTGATAATGACACGCTCGCAACTGCAAGATCCAGTCGGGTGTGGACAGCTGCTCAACGGCCGACCAGGTTTCCGAACCTCAACCAGCACTCGATCTCTGTGATCGCATTTCGACGAGCGATGACCGCGGATGCACGGACCGCTATCAAATGTCAGTCAAAGTACATGACGAATGGACACCCTGGACAGTGCGATGCAAGTAGCAGTCGCTAAAGAATTTCTGGGGTAGGTGCAGTTTGCGCGTAACAAATCACAAATACGAGATAGTAGGACAAGACAGAACGAGGAGTGAGACAATTAAATGGGAGAACCTACCAGGCAACCTTCTTGCGCTCTCCGTTGACTTCGGCCCACATGATGCGGGGCTATTGTGAGGTCGAAACAACTTGCTCAATCCACGGCATGTAACCACCAAGTGCGCCGTGTCTCGGGACAAAGTGAGACAGCTGGTGAGAAAGAGCTATGTCCAAGCTTAATGTACACCGCGCACGTGAAAGTGTTGCAGATGGGGCGCAGTGGCATGCAGCGCGGAAAATAAAGTAGCAAGATTCAAGGCTGGACGTATGACCCTCGCCGCATGAGAAAGTAGCCAACAGACTTGATTGTGGTCCGATGTGGGTGTCCAAAAGAGAAGGTAGACTCGGTACCCGACCTGGCGTAAGTGATCTGTGAAGGGTCCAGCTCCGGGCGACTGGAGCGTTGATAACCCTGAGATTCAGTGCCGGCTTCGGTGATAATACTGTATCAGCACAGGCGTTGATTGATGCAGTAGCGATCTTGAGCTCGGAACGGATGAAAGGTGGATCGTATGCCCAGGGGCACGTCGGACATGCACGCAGTGAAAGCGCCAAGGTCCCCAGTGGAGAGCCAGCGGAATCAGAGCACTGGTCTCACTGGATTATCTCCCAGGATGCGGCCTGGAGAAATGATGACTTGACAGGGCTCAACGTTGGTGAGGCGTGCAGCTCCAGTTCAACACCGCGAGAAAGAACACAGGTGTCACACCTCCCCGCTAAACGGATAAATGACTCGGGACTAATGGCGTCAAGGTGCGGGATCTGCTGGTCGATGCTTGGAGGTTTGTCGTGAACTGAACGGGTGCGATGTGTGGTGGAGGATTGAATTAGGCTTAGTGTCTTAGCGTTGAGCAAGTTTCTTACTAAGCGGTCTTAGTCGCTTCAAAGCGGCACCAGCTAAGGGCGATGATTGAGATACGAATATCAAAGATTACCTCCCCAGTAAGGTCAGTGAAGGAAGTTGTCTTGATATAATGAGTGTGCGAGGCGTGAATAAAGCGAACGTGACCTACGGAGAGCAACACCTGCGCTTGCGTATTTTGTGGTCAGAAGAACCGTGGAAACGACGCAACGGCCGCCGGGTCTAATCATTGGGGCGTGGGGAATTTCACGCCGGCTGGACCCTCCTAGCCTGGGGCTCGCTTCAGGCATCTAAGTACCACGATAATTCGAATTGGTGTGGGCACGATTGGTAGTCCGGTATACTTGGGTTGCTTCGCTCTGCAGCCACCTGAAGCATTTCCACGCCATATGGCTGGTGCAACGCTCGCTGCCACAGCCAACGAATGAGCCGCGGGCCCTGCTAATGTTGCAAAGCATCGTATCTGGTCAGCCTTCTGATCTCGTTGATGACGACGGTCCGCTGTTTCGAAGATGGTGTCTGGAACACGACTCAGATAGGCATAGCGGTGGCTAGTTACCTTGGCACGTGCCTTGTACGGTGGCTCCGCTTTTTGAAACACCCCAAAATACAATCCTCGCCAAGACCATCACTTCGTCACAACTTTCCTTCCGCCATGTCCTCAGAGGCCGATGAGGAGAGCTTGGACCTGTTCCAAGAGCCTAATGATTTCTATAAACCAGAAAAGCAGGCAACATTCGCGTCTCATCATTTGCGTTCCGGCAAGGAGCTCACTGTTCGATTGGTCGGTCACAACCCTTTGTGGGTAAGTTATGCACTGGATCACCGACATGCCGAAGCAGAGTACGGAACTTCCGAGCGATGCCATCATTGGTTTCCAGCTTTCTGGAAATTTTCCAGAAGGTCCGTAGAAGCGACTTGGCATATATCTGACTTCTGACGGTCTTGCGCATATTGGTTCGTTCACTGACGTATTCAGGGCCACTTACTGTGGAATGCTGGACGGAATATATCCGATTACCTAGAAGAGCATGCAGATAAACTCGTAAAGGATAGAACGGTACTCGAGCTTGGCGCTGGAGCGGGACTACCAAGCCTTGTCTGTGCTCTCAACGGCGCCACTCAAACGGTCGTCACGGACTATCCCGATGCTGAGTTGGTCGAAAATCTACGGTACAATGTTGAACATTGCGAACTACTATCTAAGCCACCCAAGATAACGGCAGAGGTCTGTGACTGTGCTGAGCATTGGCGGACGTCACTAAGATGCGCATAGGGGTATCTCTGGGGTGCGCCTATCGAACACTTGACAAAGTATCTGCCTGATGGTTCGGGCTTTGATGTTCTCATTCTGGCCGACCTTCTATTCAACCACTCGGAGCATGCCAAACTCATCAAGACCGTGCAGCTGACCCTTAAGAAATCATCGACATCCCGAGCATACGTCTTCTTTACGCCATATCGCCCATGGTTGTACGAGAAGGACCTTGCTTTCTTCGATCTGGCCAAAGAAGCGGGCTTCACTGTTGCTAAGACGTTCGAGAAGGTCATGGAGAAGGTCATGTTCGAGGAAGATCCAGGGGTGAGTCCTTCGACATGACGTATCTCGAAACCTCACTTACCTTACTTAGGATGAACTTCTTCGCCGGACTGTCTTCGGCTATGAGTTGATTTGGGAAGCCTGAGATCTAGTTCTCATAGCAATAACAAGCAACGTGACATGTCCCACACGTATCAGGACAACACGTAATAGTGCCCCCCGCCACGAGCGTCTAGAAATCTTCCAGTCAACTCAATCTTCCACACAACTCCGCAATCTCGTTTCGAGAGCAGATTCAACTCTCAATAGCTACTCGAGTGGACGTACCGTCGTTGTACCTCAGATTGTGACCTTCACCAAGCATGTGAAGGAAGCTCCTCATGATATAGCTATCTTGGAGCTGGAGTTCTTCTAGCTCTTTTGCTGATACGGCTTTCATATTTAGCGGCAGTCTTTGAGTAGAGGTCTTGCACAATGCTCACGTCTATCCTCATCTCAAACTGCCCGTTTCGAGCGCATCTCGCTTTTGCAAATCAACTGTGTCAGCACATTGATCAACACAGACCGAACTTGCCACAGCCGGCTTCCTAGTATCGAACAGTATCATTGCAGCAAATCATCACCGAAGACGTGGGTTATCCACGTACGAAACTGGCTGTGCCAGTCCAGGGGTATCGCATAAGATATGCGAGAGAACATCGGTTATTCTTTCTACATTTTTCCTACGTATCCTGTCATGTCCTCCTGGGATATCTTCTTTTATTGATACACTGTGTACGTACCCCGTCAACGTATCAGTCTTCTAACATGCATCGTATGATCCATGCATGAAGCTCGGTTTCATAACGCGCATTGTATTCGCTCTCGTCACCGATGGCTTCATTCTCTGTCAAAGAAGCAGCCATGTATCAACACAATGTCCCAAACACTGTCCCGCTTCATTTAACATGGCCTTGGATGGATGACTTCTAACGTAGACCGTCATCAACACACCAATAGATACGATTTGGACAACATCTTCCGAGACAGATCACAATCGGTAGTCCAGCCTCACCGCAACTCTCAAGTACCTTCAGTCAGATAGTTCCAAGAGAATGTCCACGCTTGACTCGCGGGTGGCATCGCTAAGCCTGGGCGGTTACGTTGCATGGCAGAATCTTATTGATCTAACGTTATCAGAGTCTTCCGCTTGCTCTTCCCCAATTTCAGAGATATCTGGCTTAGACTATAGGCCAGATGACAAAGCTAGCGATGTAGCGGGCTTGGTAGATGGCGTCGAAGAAGACATGCCACTTACACTCCCAGTACCTGCGGAACATATTGTGAGTAGTTTGCCCGTCACAGGCGGGTTTCCTCTCTTGGAATACCTCTTTTGCTGCCTTGTTAGCCTTGCTGATGTTGAGGCTCTCATTCCTGCATTAATCAGTAGACGCGAAATTATGGGTCAGCTGGTCATGAATATTGCCCATTTTAGCGCTTGCAGGCTGATCCCGTATTCTGACCTCGAGCGCACCCTCATACATATCCTTACTGTAGGTATGATCAAAATCACCTGTACGAAACAACAAAGGCCCATATCGAGCTAGAACACCGGCGTCGTCAGCGTCTTGAGCATATCCAGCGCCAAAAGCGGGCCAAGGGCCTCGGAAACACCGGAACTCTGGTGAACAGTGTTTTCCATTGTGAGACGATTGGCGACCTTTCTCGCTCGCGGTTGCATAATGGCCCACGGCTAACGGATTGGAAGCGTCCCAAGGTGTGGCTGCCGCAAAACGACACGTGGAAAGTGAGCGCAATGCCTAACCTGCTGGTGCCGGGTATGCCCACAAGTGTCAATGGACGAATAGTAAATTCTGTCTCGACTTTCTGTTTGGTCGGGAGCTGAAGGATGAGACTGTGGTGAAGCTTCCGCCTAAACAACCTGCGCCTTCGACTCAAATTTCTGTCCGGACTCTTGGAACCACGGAGAGCGGGATCCTTTTATGTTCTCGTTAAAGAATGAGAGAGACCAATGTTGAAGGCGTTTTTTTTTTGGAGTGATAGGGTTTGTAGCCTCGATCAAATACAAGAGATTGTCCATACTTGGGTTACTTGGCCGCGGCGCTTTACTTTGAGTGACGAAATGCATGATGACAGGTAGAAAACAACGTATTTACGCAGAAGGATCCTTTAAGACTATTCATTGCCATAATTTTAAACACTTGATAGAACTCAGGATGAAGAGTGACCTGGTGAGGTTGATCTGTTTGCGGGGACTAGCGCCATCGATAGAGCTTAGGTCTTCATTGCCGAGGTCCCTTGACACTTCACGACTCCTCCAGTACCGACCATGACGACGCCCTACGAACCGCCATGATATCCTCACAGCAATACTTGGCAACTGTCAATTTACACCCATCATGGCCTCCTCATCTAAGCCGCCGAAGGCTATCCTCTTCGATATCGGGGGAGTAGTCGTACGTACCTTCCCAATATTGCACTGCCCGTCTTTCTTAACCACACGCGGCGAACTAAGGCAGCTAACATTTCTTACCATAGGTGATCAGTCCCTTCCAAGCAATCCTCGATTATGAAATCGAGAACAAGATTCCAATCGGCTACATAAACTTCGCGATCCAGAAAGGGCCTCACGATACAGGCGCATGGCAACTTATTGAGCGCGGCGAAGTCGAGCTCAATGACGACTGGTTCGCGTCCTTCAAGCAGCAGCTCATGCGACCGGAAGTTTGGTCACAATATCTCCAGAAGCTTGCGCAACAGGAGAGCGTTGGTGGTGGGCAGGCTATCGAAGGCGGCAAGCCAAAAGTACCGGAGATCGATGCGAAGACGCTTTTCTGGCGCATGATGAAGATCAGCCGATCACCTGATCCGTACATGTACCCTGCGCTACGAAAGCTAGGTGAGAGTGGAAAGTTCGTCTTAGGTGCATTTAGCAACAACGTTGCATTCCCCACAGGCATTCTCGATGACGAAGGGAAGCTCTTCACCAAAGATCTCGTCCTCCCACCTACTCCAAGTCCCTACGCGAACGATTCGACAGATCTCACGACGTGCTTCGATATTTTCCTCGGTTCGGCGGCGGTCGGCGTCAGGAAGCCTGATCCGGAAGCGTATAAGCTGGCGGTACGAGAGATGGATAAGATTGCGAGGGAGAAAGGAATGGGAGAAGTGACTGAAGGTGATACGCTCTTCTTGGATGATATTGGCATAAACCTGAAGTTTGCCAAGAAGACGGGATTAAGGACAATCAAGGTGAATTTGGGTAAGACGAAGGACGCTGTAAAAGAGCTGGAAGAGGCAGTTGGCATACCGTTGTTGGATGATAAAGCTAAGCTATGAAGATTAACATGCATTTAGCTGCAATCACAGAAACCCTGACTTGCACCTTCATCTCCTACTCCGTTCAAGACTCAACTCCCGAGATTTCTTCTCCGCAATACGTTCTTTTGCCTACATCAAATAATCCCTGCGTCCTTACCCTCCAAATCCGCCATTCTCTTATGTGCTTTATCCTCTACCAATCTAATCACAGCCATTAGTGCACTATGACGATCTGTCCCCTCTTGTGGTGGAATGAGGAACGTTTCGACGGCAGGATAATCTGCCAGCGACCAGCCAACCACGCTTGCACGAAACTTCTCAATGCTTTCCCCTCTGCTTTCATATCTGCCCATAAGGACCACCAGTTCAACTACTGGGCGGTACGTGGAGATGATAAGCCCTGTTACAAGGTCAATATGGAACAAAGTTTGATTAGAAGCAGTGTCGTACTTTTCAGATAGCTGAAGGCAACGTTATCGGAGGAGAGGAGAGGGCTGACGCAAACGCTAGTAACTGGGATATGGGGGCGAGTTTCGTTACTTGATTCATACGCCATGAGAATGATGAGGACGATGACGTGTGATACTTTGGTTGGGGAACTGTCGTATGAGATTATATATTAAAAGAGTTGCTTGCTCTCCCGAACCAGAAGCATCATTTGGACAATCGGGTTATAGCAAAGTCACACATCTCGTTACTGTTAATCAGTCTAGTAATTGTACAGGCAATCTCCATGTATGCAAACGCACAAGGCTCTTATGTCGGTACAGGAGACCCTCTCGATACACTTGCCTCCCCTTTTAACCTCTCACGTCAAGTATGACCAGCCACAGTATATCCGCAAAAGACGTCAACACACTCACATTCCTCACTAACCTCGTTGCGGCCCTCTTACCACCCCCCATATCTGGCGCAGTGCATCTAGGTCGCCGCCTCAACGAACAAGGCAGCATCGAATATGGCGCCATAGTCATAGGCTATGTTGAGAGTAACAGCATGGAGATGCGTTCTCTTACAGAAATTCAAGTTGCTAATTCGCGTAGTGAGGTGCTACTGCAACTGTTAGAGGCAGTGGAAGACTTTGCGGATGGACAGTTCCAAGATATGGACAAAAAGCCCGAGGAGATTGAAGAAACGGAGACACAGGAAGAGGAAGAGAATGCGAACCACGGGGCGATGAAAGAAGGTCGCCATAAAACTGATGTTGAACTCGATCATGATGGTGCGAGTTGCAGTAGTGCTATTGGAGAAGACATTGAGATGAGAGGGTTTGGAGATGACAGTGATGACAGTTGTGACAGCGACATGGAAGAGATGCTTAAATCATCACTGACGGTAATAAAGAAGGAAAGGATCACACATGCTGGGTATAGGGGCGACGGCAAGGCATACGTGGGTACGCCACAGAGTGCAAATTCCGAAGTGGCTGATGCAAATTACGAAGCTGGAAAGGTGTTACACCAGGGGACGGACAAGGGCAAAGGAAAGGCTCGCGCTACAGGACCGAGAGCGACAGATTCATCAACAAGGAAGACTAATCTATTCGACGCATAGAAGAAGGGCACGGTAAATGCTTCAATTGTCCATGTCCAGGAAAACCATCAAGATGGCTTCTAAATTTCTCATGATAGTGGAACTAGGTCCTTTTCTTTGCCAAAGAAATGCTCATCCTCTCTCACTCCTGCCAACACTCCCGCTTCCAACAGAAATGCTACTGTCTTTCGCCGCTTTGCGCGCATGATAATCGTCGTTCAACATCATGCGTCCAATCTCCGTTTCCACAACTTCCAACAACCGTTCCAATGCTTCCTTCCTGCTCCTACCCACTTCAGGACCCACTTCCAAGCTTCTGGTTCCACCTTGGCCGATGCTGTAGAGAGAAGCGCAGAAAGCGAGAGAGGGGTCGATAGCTTTCTGTTTGGAGGCGTTGGGGTCTTTGAGTGGTGGGTGGCGACCGAGGATGCAGGAGGGCGGTTTGAGGGGGGATAGGATCCATGATTGCGCTAGATGTAGTTAATGGATCAAGAGAGTGAAACGAGAATAGGTGTTGACCGTCGCTGCTTACTTTCAATCAGATCAACAAGATATCTAATCTCTGTTTCGTCTTCGCCTCGCAGGTTTGGAAGCGGTTCGCGAGATCGACCAAAACGCTCAGGCATATTTGCCGCCAGGGAATCCATCTGTAAGATCTACCACGAGGATACAATGATACAGAGCAGTCAAGGAAGAACTTATGACAAGAAACCGGTGAAGGATAGTGTCATCAGCTGGGATCTATGGGGTACGAAAGTATGTTTGTTTGGTCGTACAGTGAGGCGGATAGGTGAGAGAGTGGGATCATTCGAGGAAGCAAACTTTGTGGAACGATGGATGACATCGGATACCATCACAAATTCTTTCATTGTAACACGCAGGTATGTGGGAGAGAAAGGCCCCGGGAATGATTTCCGGACGTATAGTTTTATGACAAGCTCACGAGGGTTATCAGCAGGGGACTGTGAAAACTGCTGGCAAGGTGAGCTTTACTTGTGCCATTCCTATATAGGGTGACTACTCTTTTCCAAAGGAAAATTATGTCCTGCTAATAGGCGCTGTCGTTATTCATGCAAGACTACCTAGGTAAATTCTAGGTTTTCATGATGCGATGGCTTTATTCCTTTCCTCATCATTCGATCAACCAACCATGTCCTTCTTCTCATCATGCACCGTCCAGCTCCCTATGAACTTCTTCTGTCATCCAATTTGCAGCCGTTGTTACTTGGGCAGTTTATTCTTCTTCCGCCCTCGCTATTCTCAGCTTCAACTTGTAGCATTTATCCCAATAATTCATCGTGTTTTTCTGACTCTTCTCAGCCGCCATTCTTTCCAATTCATCCAAGAGCCCCAACAACGCCTCTTCTCTCGTCTTCCCCTCATGCAGTCCAAGCTCTATACTCTTCGGCTGATTGGAATTCGGTGAGATAGAGCGAGTAACAAGGGTAGCCAGATAATCATCGGGATCGAAATAACTCCGGTGCACCAGGACGAAGGCTTTGTAATCGGGCCCGAAGACACTGTCGGCGAGCATGTTCACGTAGCTAAGAGTGCGATGGTCAGCTTCGGATATTTGTTCGGCTTTGAGTGTGGAGTTTACGCTCATTCTGGGTTGAGAACGCAGTGGATTGGATGTTTCAAGGCATAGTACTATGGCCGTGATTTAGTAGTAAGAATACAACTGTTTGCTCGCCGTGACAGCGGCTACAGCTGCACAGAACAGCCTTCCATCCTCTAGCCTCGATAGAAGCTCTAAGAAAGTAGTAAAGAACCAACTAGATTTACAGATAGTTCTATAGCTATTGAGAACCTTATGTGGCAACCAGGCGATTTTCATTAATTGCGACTTCTTCCCCGAGCTAGAATACAAAGTAACAGAGCTCATCCCCGCTATTGCTACCGTGCCATATCAGAACGTATGACGAACCACCGGCTTGGGGAATGGTCCCTGGTTCTCAAGTCGAGAAGGCGAACCGGATCTTGGTTTTTCAGTAGGCGCTACGGCTTTAGAAGGAAGTTGGAGCTGTTTTGACATCTTACGAACCGTATAAGGATCAAATCAATCTTCGCTCGTCATTGTACCAGCGTCTGGAAATTTCGCTCTGATAGCGTCGAGTTTGTCCTTTCGCCCTTGGACATCATAAATGCACAGAAGAAATTCTGTAGTTGACACTATTTGAAGATTGTTAAGCGGAAGGGTTTTCTAGCGCGTTGCCCGGTCCATGATTTCGACACAGTACTTTTCCGCATCACTGGCCTGGCCCAGCTTGAACAGTATGTTTGCGTAGCCGTACAAGTTGTAAATCCAATCAGGATGATCCGGTGGGATCTTCGCTAGCAACGGACGAACGATCTCTTCGGCTTCCTTCCATCTGTCAGAGACACAGTAAGCGTTACCAAGATTAGATTTGGTCATTGTCATGGCAACGTGGTCCTCGTCTAAATTTCTCTTCGTAATTGGATTAACTCTTTCAAGCATAGCCGCGGCTTCATCTGGGCGCCCCATGTCAACTCGTATCTTCGACAGATCATTCACCGACCACAACGTATACGCATGCTCTTCCCCAAGAATTTTTTTTTCTTGCTTGTAGAATGTTCTCGACTAATCGTTTCGCAGCAGACAGGTGGCGTTTGCTTGCGCATAACAGCATTCCTAACTCATTCCTTGTCATCAGGGTCTCGGGATGGTTCATGCCAAAGAAGGGCTTCTGGAGTCTCAGGACCCATACCAGTAGTTCAAGGCTCTTTGCTTCTTCACCAAGATGAAATTATGTTCGAGCCAAGTTGAACATAGCATTCAAGGTTGAGGGGTCTTCTGGTCCAAGTCGTCTTGTCAGCCCGTCGACTGCTCGCTTCCGAAGCGACTACGAAATGAGAGCCACCATGCATGTTGCTAGGCTGGTGATCTATGTTCGAACGACTTCCACATGAACCTGCTCATATTTGAATAAGTCGCGGCCTGTAAGTCTGGCCTGTTACTCGCATTCAAGCTTCCGCCAAACACGTCGCGCGACGTACCCGTCCATCGAGTTCACCACGGTGGCCGCGCTGACTATGACACGGCTGGACAACGAGGTCGGTGAGAAAGCGAATGAAGAAGCTATCGAATAGATGGTTGACGAGACATTGATTTGCAGTATTGAAGGAGATGGAGGTTGGATTAGTGGAGGAAGAGTGAGCGACGCGCAAGGGAGGTTCAGTCTTTCGGCCCGAATACCACGCCTCACTGTGGCCGCTGCTCAACGACCTAGCCTTCCACCATATCGACCCATCTGTAGATGCTGTTTTGAGTACAGTACATCAAGAAAGAAAAAAAGCAGCCGGCTGCTTTACGTCGTGTTCAGAGCCCCAAGAATGGTATAAGGTAGTGGCAAACGACCGTGCTATGCGAGTTTGACTCCCCAAGATTTTAGAACGCGATGGACGCTGTCCGTCAAGTGGCGATTACAGCTTTTCTAGATAGAGCATAATGCTGTTCTGTCTCAAAAAATACCGACGCCTAACGTCTCTTAGCTGCAAATCATGATAATAGCTTGTCCAGAGCATTCCTCTGGACTTGGAACGCTGATGAGTGTCTGAGCGTGCTGCAGGATTCGATCTGAAGATGACTTTCCCAGGAAGGCAGCGACTGCTGAACAATACCCGAAAGTGAAAGATTCGAGCTCATTTCAAATTGCTAGGAAGGCCGTTATCCTTGAGGCCAACATTCCCTTGTCTAATTGGTGGTCCATGTCCTGAACGGGTGATCGTTCAGCCCATGGATCGATGCTTGTGGCCATAAGCCAGTATGCAAGAATCCGAAAATAACCCACTTACTCAACAGCAGGATTCTCTCCTATGTACACCTCGAAAAGGCCTGTTTGCTGTTCCATCACAAGCATGCGACAACAGTATCAGAAAACCGAAGGAACTAGTCGCGAACGTACAATCGATAACGAGAAGTACTCTGTTACCCACCCATCCTTGAGGCCTGTAATACGCACACCCCACAACGTTGTGGTACCATGTGGCACCACATCCCGCCAACCAATACACTGATCATCCAAGCAGAGTTACGTATGCAGCCAACTTCAGCCGACGAACAATACCCAACGAATGGTGTAACAGTGCTTAGTGTTGCGTCGTACGATATTTCGACATGAGGTATTTTCCTTCCTCAGCCCCCTTGCTGTCCGCCATGCCAAGATTGTTATCCGGTTCCTTGTCATTGGCGTCACGAGTATTCAACTTGGGCTTCTCAAAATTTTTTCTCCGTCAAAGAGGCGATGATGAAGGTGGTAGAACGGTTGGAGACGAGGGCCGCACAGACAATTGCTGGGGTTTGAAGGAAAGAATGGTGATTGGGCGTTGGTGAGGGAGGAGAGGAAGAAGGTGGAGGAGGAGGAGGAGGAGGGGAAGCAGGGTTGTTGGTTCAAGGGTTAAGTTGGCGTATCGATTGATATTGGTGGATGGACAGGGGAGAAGAAAATGTGTTAAGGTGGATGAGGTCTGGAATTAATAATCTAGGGCGGCAAAGCAGTGCGAATACACTTTTCCGTGCGCATCCAAGGGAGGTGAGGGATACCCCTGGGGATTAGCGTTGGTGGCGCTTCATACATAGTATGGATGGACCTAGGGTCTATGCTTGGCGTAATGTGTGTGTGTGTGTGTGTGTGTGTGTGTGTGGAGATGAGAAGCCCATGAGTAAGAATATCTCCATTCGCCAGACGGGCATATCTAAACCAACTGCATCCTATGCAACACAAAACGCCATGCTCACGCCCTGCTATGCAACGTCGAATGTACATATTAACATACCAACGGGCCTTCGTATCCATGGAGCCATTACATCTTAATCTCACATTCCATGTCATGTCCCCCAGTCATCCCATTCACCGTTTTTCCGTGACCGTTCCCGACTTGTGCTCTTCTTCGCTTTTGGTGCTGGGTCTAAGAAGCCATCTGGAATGTCGTTCCAGTTGTGTGTTCCTTTTGGTGGTGCAGTTACGGTCTGCACTTTTCGAGCTGTCTGCTGGTCTACCGCTTGCTCGTCGCTGGAAACTTCGTAGTCGTCATCTTCGTCTTCGGATATGTAGTTATATTGGTCGAATTTCCTCCGATCGATAGTTTGGAGTTGTACATCGCCATCGGCGTACATGCCCCGTTCTCTTCCTAGTATCTGGTCGGCTTTGTTTGGACTTCTGCGTCGGTCGGTTGGTCCCTTTGCGATGACGTTGGGGGCAGCGAGGTATTGGGTCTGCCCGCCGCGACTAGGGGGCGCCTGCCACTCTGGACGTCTTGTGGCTCGCGGTGGAGGCTGGTTGTATTGGGCGGGCATCCATCCATCCGGACCGCGAGTGGGACGCCTAAATTCTGCTTCAGTAGGAGTATCAACACCCCAACCCGCAGCGCGCTCACGCTGTTTTTGTATTTGTTCCTCTGTTTCTCTTTCACGTTTTATCCGCTCCCGTGCTGCCAGCCACTTGGGACTGGGTTCCCAAGACCATCCATCTCCTGTTGTAGTCACAAGCGGCACGAACCACTTCAACGGCGAGGGCCCGAAGACATGTGCAATGTTGCGTTTCCAGCCCAGATCGAAGGCATTGGGTAGCGTCTCGTTGTCGCGTTCGTCGAGGTAGCTGTCGTAGCGGTCTTGGTTTTGCTGGCGTTCTCGGTACTCGTAGGATTGGTAGTGTGGGTGCGAGTATCCGTTCGCATGGCCTGGTACGGGAGATTGGGATGTAGAGCGCGAAGGCGGCTCACCCTCCTCGGGTCTGGTCACTCCCGGTAGCGCGTTGGCGTGAATTTCGCGCAACCGGTCGCCGACGCTCAAACGCCCGTTTGCTTGCGCATCGACGTAGTTTCGGTGGTTAAGCTGATGCTTCATCGTGTTCCGGAGCGGTGAGAGGTAGCGCGTCTTCTCTAGGCTCTCTATCGTAGTCTGACCCCTGACGGTAAGCCATAGATGCCATGCAGTAAAGCCTGTAATGACGATGCCGATGATACCGGATAGTACAGCAAGCAAGACATAGTTGACGGGCATAAATGACTCGGTGTATTGTCCATCGCTGAGTATTTCGCTCCAGACCCAGGTGGCAGATGTCGCGAAACAAGTCCAGCAGAAGAAGGAGAGATATAGCAGGAAAAGCACAAAGGCCTTGTAGTTGCGGAGGCCAACACAAGTCGCGAGCCATGGGCAGTGGTGGTCCATTTTCAGGACGCAGCGCTTGCATGTGGAGCAGTGGTGGGAGCGGTCGGGCTTCTTGGACTGGCACTTGTTGCAGAAGCGCAGTTCACCGGTCGATGCCTTGACGGTAAAAGACGTGTACTGCATCTCGCCTCCTTCTTGCGACGGCAGATGGCTGTAGCCATTTCTGATATTGAGTGGCGATCCGGGATCGGTGAATACGGCCGTGGTGTAGCTCCAGTTGAGCATGAGATAGAGGAAGACGCCGAGCGCGGATGAAAACTTTCCTGATCAACGAGTTAGTAGTCGCTTGTATCATTGGACATGGGACAGATATGCATTGGGGCATATAAGAGTAAAGGAGGATATGCATTGGGGCATGTAAGAGTAAAGGAGGATATGCATTGGGGCATATAAGAGTAAAGGAGGCGCACCCGTCCAGACGTTCTTGGAGGGCACAAAGCCGATGCCTGCCTCAACCCACACGGCCCACGACGTCAGACCGTAGACGAAGAGCAGCGGGAAGTAGGTGACGGCGGTGCAGCAGTACCGCTCAACCCTCCTGGCCCAGCCGCGGCGGCGCATGGTTCTCGAGGGGGAAGTTGGGGGGGAGGGCGAGCCCAACGTGGCCATGACTATGGGCGCAGCGGGTGGAGGGGCATGTGGTGCGGCCGTGTAGTCGAGTAGATGTTTCTGCCTGGCGAGCGGCCGTGTATGGCGCAGATGGCGGACGGGCGGGCTGGAGAAGCGGAGGATGCGGGAGGACAAGAAGCCGGTGCACGACTAGTTTCAGGGTGCAGCGGCGCACAGCATGACACAAACTAGCAAGCGGAGGGCGGAGGGCGGAGGGCGGAGGAGCACAGTCGCAGGTCGCAGGTCGCAGGTCGCACAACCGTCAGCGCCCCGTCGTCGTGAGGTTGGCGATGCGTAAGCCGTGCTCGGGGGAATCGTCGGCGTCGAGGCGCATGATTGGTAGCGCGTCCCTACTGTGTGTAGAGATGGGTGCGGGACGTCGACACACAGTGGGCACGCGGTGCACGTGACGGGGCCCGTGGTTGGCGCATGCAAGGCACACGACTACAAGTCTGCTTGTTGTCTTCTACTGTGTCTTTCTCTAGACCAAGTAGACTGTCTTTAGGCGCTAGGAGCTTAAGTAAATTATTGGGCTGGGGGGCATGCGTGTGTCTGCGTGCCTCTGCGTGTCTCTGCGTGCCTCTGCGTGTTTTTGGCCAGTTTCAGCCGGCAGGTCGCACAGTCAGCCTGCAACCGCCGCGCCCACACGAGCAGCTTTATCCTCTCGGTCAGCATGCCAATCCCGGCTGCATGCGCGGTTGCAAGACGCAATCTGCAATGTCGGTGCCACCCCCCGGCCGATTCCCGTATTGCTCCCGCCGCGACCTGCGACATGTATACCATGTATAGTAGAGAATCGAGATAGCCGTCGCCCAGCCTGATCTGCTTCGGTCCTGCCAGCCAGTGTCCTGAGTCCTGACCTGTGCAACGCCTATCGAGCGCGTGCCATGGTCGTGCTTTGCTATTGCCATAGCGTCCCCCCCACCTACCTCTCCTCGGCTTCGCGGACATGACTATTCACTCTCTCCTTACAACAACTTTTGGCAACTTTCCTTAGCCCGGCATGCTTGCGTCCAGGAAGCGGCCCACGCCGCTGCTGCTGATCTTCGTCCTCGTCCTCATTGGAATATGGTACCACAGCAGAGACACTGACCGCATATACTTGCAATGGCTGTCCTCGATTGAGTCGCGGCCGACCAAAATACCCTCAAACAGAACACTAGGCTTCGGCGCTGTCGTCGTCGTCTCCAAAGACGGCTCCTCGCGTCGCCGGCCCCTCATCCAGGCTGCCAATGTCACCGAAATCGACCTCACTATCCCGCCACAGCCAGAGTGGACTGAAGGCGATGTCCAGCGCTTCATCAACGGCCAAGACGGTGCTCACAAAGGGTCCATACTAGCGTGGTTGGGCCACCACAACACGCTCAAGTGGTAAGTCGTCCGTCGTCGCCATGGAGCAGCTGCTGATTCGCTTCTCAAGGTTTTTGGATTCGGGCCTCGAGACGGCCCTCATTCTCGAAGACGACGTCGATTGGGACATCCGTCTGCGCAGCGTCCAGATTCCACTGGCTGCAAGCGCTGTCCGCCAGCTACTTCCTCCGCCGCGCTCCCAGCACCCCTATGGTAACCCCACCAGCAATCACACCCAGTACTGGGGCGACCAAGATGCCTGGGACCTGCTCTATCTCGGCCATTGCGGTGACTACTTCGACGTCGTCACCAAGGACGGACCCAAGACGGACCGCCAATCCTACAATCTGACCACCTTGCCACACATGCTATATGAGGACCCTACCCTTCCCGCATGGTACGACCTACATCCATTCACGCAGGCCTTGTTCCGCCTACTGGGCATGCCTGAGGGAACGCGCGTTCTACACCGGTCCAAGTTCCCGCTCTGCTCCTTCGGTTACGCCATCACCCGCCGCACCGCCGAACGCCTTCTTAACAATCTCGCTCCGCCTAAGCTGACGAGTTCGGGACCTCGCGCATTCGACGTTGCGCTTCTCCACGCATGCAACAAAGGAGAAAACACACCATCTCCTACTCCAGAGTGGCAGAACGCAAGGAATTCCCAGAGCCGAAGCAAATACCCCAGCCCCGGACTCCGCTGCTGGACGCTGAACTCGGAGCTATTCCACCACATGCCAGGTCCCAGCGAGATTGACACCATTGCCGCCAATTCTGGCGAAGAACTTGGCCTACCACCAGTCGACCTCGCGGCTCAAGCCCAGGTCGTATTTCGAAGAGAGACCACAAACATCGGCTGTGGATTCTGGAGCGGCGCCTTCGCATTCGACGAGAACGATTCCGACCGCCTCCACTACCTGCAAGAAAAAGTTGGAAGACAAGGCATCTGCTTAAAAAAAGACGAACCGCTAGACGACACCTCATACCCGTCTCAGACAGCTTACGACTGAGAGCACCTCGACACACCACAACATGACACTTCCCATGTACATATTCGATTTCACGGCGAGCACATCTTAGCGAAATACCCGGCTTTTAAGCACACCACGGGGTTTTACGAGCAGTTTTTAGGACTACAAAGCAAGATTTCTTGGGTGACATGAAAACCCAGGTCAAGGGCGCAACATGCATTTTGATTTCACAACTTTTTGGGAGGGGAGGGGCATTATACCATAACATCGAATTTCAGGCACTCATGGCGTATTTATGCGAGGGCATGGTTTGGAGACCACTTTTTTTTTTGCCCAATCTCATGATAGCGTTTTCAGTTACACAAGGAATTTATCAGCATAACTTGTCCTTTCTTCACATGCCATTTTGCTTTTGGACTGGTCTCTCGGTACGCGGCAACGCGACTTGTTGATACGCAATACCGACCTTTCTCCACTTTCAATCTGTACTCAAGACCGCGCAATCACCGACGTCACGGCGAACTCCAAGGCGGATAGCCAACTTCAAGACGGACAATTCTCATCAACACCAAACACCCGATTGAAAAGTAAAGTAAAAATGAAATATTTGAAAAAAAAATTTACTTTCCCATTCAACATGTCATCTCTCCAGTTATGCATATCCCCCTTTCTTAGCATAACCTTAGCATGGAAAGAAAGAAGGAAAAAAAAAAAAAGATCCGTTCATCTCTCACCGTGTATCTTAATTCATTTTTCTCTCTTGTTCCCGACGATCTAGCCCTTTCCGGTTTCAAAAAAATAAGCCCTTATGCAAGGCAGAATCCCGGTCCTGGGGATCCCCCATGTCGATCATTTTTTCTTTCCCTTGCTCAACCTTCTTTCTCCGCCTCTCCAAACTGCCCTGGACCTTGCAATGAGACTAGCATTTCTTCGTTTCGGCCCGATTACCACGTTTTTGGGGCTAGCGAGGGGAGGGGAGAAATGACAGGAGAGGAGGGTGTGTTCACGCGGTGACGCGTTCGGGTCTTTTTGTCTCGTACATGATTACGCTGTGTTGCTTCTTGGTTGAATTGTGAGGTAGGAGGAGTGACTTTGCTCAGGGAGCCTTCGGAGACTTTTTTTCCATCGCCTCGGTGTTCAAGCTCGACTTGATCGGGCTATGACAGTATCAGCCAAGTAACTGCGGTGATCATGGTTCCCGCCGATCGGGTCGTCTCAGTGAAATCGTAAGGGCGAGCTCCGCTTTAAGGGAGGACATTTATTTACTAGAAGCAGGCAGTATGTGGATTGAAAAGATGCCAAGTACATGGTAAGAGGGAGACGAAAGTGAAAGTAGATGGATGAAGAACTGTATCGGTCTGCCACTTATCGGGCTTAATAAGGTTCGCACAGTCTCTCACACATCTGCATGTTCTCCAGATGCAACTCCCGAGCCTTGCTCAAGATCCTCGAGACCGCCGTTGGACAACAGAAGGCTTTGGGTACTTTTGGTACCATTGTAGATTGAAACTACCATCTTCAAGCTCTTTACTATCAGGCGCACCAGCCAGAACCGAGTCCGCTCTGGTGGAGATGGTAACGCTAATGAATCCGGGTTTGTGGTCTTCAAGGCGGCAGTAGCAGGAGATGGAAAAGAGGGAAAAACGAATAAAAGCCCACCTATGCTCAATGAATTCGAAGCTGTTTGACATGTGTGGATGTAGTATCGAGCCGGTCTACTTCGAAACTCTGTCTCAGAGTAACCGCCATAACAATCTTTTTTTTTTTTTTTAAAAAAAAAACTCAAAAACTGTGTTTGAAGCACTATAGTATACGATGGGCTATGGTTTTACTCGTTATCCAAATCCTCTCCATGACTCATATTTGGATTTTTCGTAATCTCACACAGGTACTTGCATTAAATAGCAGCTTATGAACAAGTGAGGTCATTTCCAGTCTTGTTTGTGCCACAATTCCTTCTACATGACAAAGACGGTTGGTTCCCAGATGGACGACTCTACTTATGCTATCATTGAAGTGCTGTGTGATTACTGAGGCGGCAACTTACTTTCAGTACCATGGTTCGGCATTAATTTAAAGGCATAAGCGAATTTTCCCACTGGGTCAAACCAACGTTCTATAGAACGTTTTGGAATGTTGAGAAAACCCATATTTCATTCTCAACTCTTCTTCCAACACAACACAACTTCTAATCTTCTATTGAGCCTATAACCAAGCACATTTCACAAGAAAACTGCTAACCAAAAAAAAATGGATTACTTCGACAACCTAGACCAAGACGCCATAAACGCATTCAGCGAGCTAAACGACAATACCGCGCCACTTGATCAAACATCCGCACCTCAACTGTCTTCCGAGCTAGAAGCTCTCCTCCAATCAACCCAGCAACGCCAGACTCCGACCAAGGGAGGAAAGCGCAAACCCAGCAGCATCGACCACCTCTTCAAGATCAGCGACCCCATGACCCCCACAATCCTCGCCTCCGCCGCCATCCTCGCCTCCCAACCCCACATCATCCAAGGAGAAGGCGAAGACGGCATCGCCCAATTTTGTAAGGTCAGCGGCCCCGATATGCCGAAGATCAAGGACTGGCTTGCGAAGACATACGCAGCTGTATCCCCAGTCTTTGCACCTATTAACAAGGCACGCAAGGCTCTTTCGCCCTTCTCAGCGTACCCAACTCTTGGATACGATACTACATTACCCCATCACCGCCCTCAGAGCAGCACCGGGTTTGACTACCTCCCGACACAAGACCAGTACCCTGTGTGGTATTTCTTCTATGGTACGCTGGCAAACAGCTCGTTTCTGGCTGAGTTGTTTGGCTCAACTGGAGAGGTACACGTGCTGGTTCCTGCAGCAATACGTGGCGGGAAGCTCAAGACTTGGGGTGGCAAGTACAATGCGCTGGTTGACAGCCCGGGGTCGCGGGTTGATGGATGGGCGTACGAGGTCGTTTCGCAGAAACAGGAAGATGCTCTGTGCATGTATGAGACGGCCAAGTACGAAGTAGTGAGGGCGGATATCGGACTGAATGGGAACGAAGGTGAAAGTCGAGTTGTGAAAGGATGTACGTTTCGTTTCGCAGGAGAGGAGCATGAGCTGGACTGAGGCTTCACTTTTGTTTGGACTCATTGAAGTGGGATTCTAGCGGATTATTTGTAAAAACAGGGACTACTTGTATCTTCAGGATATACTCTATGCATTAAGCGTTCATAGATAAGAAGCATCTGCGTGAACAAATGGACAGAGGTATAACTCGCCCGATTAAGAAAAAATCTATATCTCTAGACATTCCATCCCAAATATCCGCCATACGCCGCGCCGTAATTGCAAACATAAAACACGCCGGAATATTAACTAGAGTTCAAAGTTGTCCAGCCAATGCTTGATAACTACCTTGCCCTCATTGAAAGAGCTCTTGTTTATGCGTACGACAATGGCCGCATGCGAATGTCGATGGTTGTGAATGTAGACTCGATGTTTCGTGAAGCCCACGTTGTTCAGGCCTTCAATCATCTTGAACTGGTCCTGTGTAAGAGCTAATGTAGGAAAGTTGAGCTTCACGCCCTCCTTCTCCTCTTGTATCGAGTCGACATTGGATTTGGACTCGCCTTTGCGCGGTAGGATGGGCTGGGTGTGAGAGGTCACATGTTCGAAGCCATCGCTCAAATAGTCTTGACTCTGGGCATGATTCGCGTTTTCGTACATGCCCTCAGCCTCCCGTCGTACAGCGTTGATCATGAGCGGTATACGATAGCGCGCGTAGTCGATGCCAGATCTACCTTCCTCGTGCAGTCTTATACGTTGCTGGCTGCGGATCGATTGAACTGCTGAGTTGATGAGGAAGGCTAACAGGCCAAATGGTATGAAGATTGTCAGAACTACGACAATCGTCGCCCGTCCCAGAATTGTTTTTGCACCCTGCGCCAGCCGCTGTGAGAACGCTGAGGGTTCTTCGGGCTCCTTTGGTGAGACTGGATGCTCGCCATCGACAATGACATTGTCATAGTCTGAGATATAGTTTATCTTGACGTCGTCTAGGTTGACGAAGGGGTCGGTTTGGGAGATACAGGCGGTGTAGTACGTGACTGTTCGGTCATTTGCGACGTTTGCGTACAGACTTCGGTGCTTGAACTGGGCGAGGCCTCGAACGAAGATGCTCCCAGGATCTGCGAGTACAACCAGAAGTGCTCGACCTGTATCTCTAAACTTGTCGACACCAAATAGCTGTTTCCCACTCATGGAAAGCGTTCGCGCTCCCAAGACGTTCCATATGTGGCTGTGGTAGCCTTTTAGGGGTGTTCGTACGCCGAGATGTGGTGTCGCGAAAGTTGTGAAGTTCTTGAAAGGGTCAGTATATGGTGTTGGGGGATCGTGGAGGAACGTACAACTGGCTGTATCTTGTCGAAAACGCCTCTGTGGAAGAGCAGGCCGATAGCATAGCGTGCTATTAAGCCTCCTAGCGAGTAACCAACGACACTAATCTTAGTCACGTCGTGTCCAGCCTCGGCCAACTCCTCCAGCTTCCCTTCTACCTCTTCTGCGACACGCTCGCCACCGGTATCGATTCCGTCGTATGTGAAGCTGCCAGCGTTGCGCTTGGCTACGAGGATGTGAAGATTGTCCTCTAAGAACCTTTCGCCCAAAGTAGTGCTGACGTATTTCAAATGCTCAGGGTTCCCCCAAAGCCTGGTTGCGGTCAGCGGAAGTGCTTCTTCTTGACGTTATAAGAGGCGAGAAGACAGTCGGCAGAGACGTACCCGTGGACGAGGACACAAAGGTGGTCAGCTTTCTTAGAGGTGCTGGTAGAGGCAGACATGGCGGGAGGCATAGAGTTTGGACGACTGGAAAATCTAGGGTGAAGGGCGCCGTATCATGTAGTATATCGCCCCGTCGGCAAGAAGTCGTCCGTGAGAGGCGCAGGTCTGACCGAGACACGCGCAGCCTCAAAAGCAAGTCACCTGCGACGAGGACACCAGTTATATGGCGGTGTAATAGCACGGTCGTCTGAGATTGGTGTATGTGCATATGTGTAGACTCACTCTGAACACGCTTGCGCATATGTCATCGGCGTTGGACAGGTGAACGAGAGGGAGGGTCGAGATGCGTACCAGTCGCATCACAGCGTCATGACGGAATTAACGATTACACCACTGCCACCGCCGCGGGTTTGCCCGCAGCCGCGTCTGTGGGCCGTTAGGTGGACCCTGCATTTGGCGCTAACAAAGCTACAGGGCTGAGACGCGCATCTCACCTCACCACTCACCTTCACCGTCTGGCCCACTCTAGCTTCTTTGGGATAGCTGGGGCTCATACTGGAGCTTGCGGCCAATCTTGATTGCAGCACACTCTTGCCATACTGCTCTTGATGAAGCTGCAGGGCCACGGTTAACGCGCAGACCGTTTCACCCGCCGCCCTTGCATCTACGTCAGTCTTTTCCTGCGCATTGACATGTTGATTGCTTGGCCGTCACTCGTTCATACCTTTGCAAGATCGTGCGATCAAGCGTATGGCTTGTGCCAGATACAAGATTGGATCCCATATAATCGCCTTCGTCAGCGCATAGCTACTCGGTTGTTCTAGCCTGGTAGGTCACGAGCGTGTCAAGCTTGTTGTTGTATTTACTTACAAGAAAGAACACGCTGCCATCGAACCAACCATGTGGCCTTCAGTACCAGCTTACAGAAGCTTTGCGAACATAGTGTGTCCTTCAGGTGCAAAATGCGAACTGCCTCATTGCATCTTCAGTCACGACACACCAAAGCCGTCTACAGCACGACGGTCTCCAGCGCCAACTGCGGCAAGATTTGATCCAGAGCCGATCGCGAAGAGGTTGAAGCTCGATGACAGCACGAAGGAACCCGATGTACAGGCCGCTCCTGCGCCGGCCCCGGCAAACCCCAACGTCCTTGTTAGCTCAGGCATGCCCAAGACCAAGGCACCGATGACAAACAACGAGCCCAGGACAGTTAGTTCCGCACCCTCCAAAGCTTCTGTCGGAAGCGGTACTGCTGCTCCTCTTCCATCATCTGCTACGCGGCCAGTATCACCACCCCCAGTTGCAGCTGCACCCAAGGCTGCTGTCAAACCCGATGCTCCTGTTGCTTTGATGCCGCGAAAACTCAACAAAGAACCGGCGACCTTTACTAAACGGGTTACTCTACTTAAGGCGCTGCACACCTACATGAAGCCGCAGAACGACAAACTCCTCAAAGCAGTCAAACCTGAGATCAAAGCACTGCATCTATCTCCCAATCAACTCAACAAATTGGCGGTTGATGAAGAGGAAAACATCGCCACATCAAACTATTTTGTGTATGAGAACATACTTAAGCAGCGGCTGGTCAAACTGAAAAGCATGGCAGCAGAAGAATGGGTTAGAGAACGACGCGAGGCTATAGCCAAGGAAAATGGGGAACCACCAAAGAAAGCTCCACCGAAGCATGTTGACACGGGCCTTACCCCGAAAGAGGAAGTCACGTTCCTCCCTAGGCTCGTGTGCCCCCAGGACGGATTGGATAAGCATGGCTATGTGACTAGGTTGCCCGCCGACGCCGACCTCAACGAGACGAGGCTAGCGCTCGAAGCAGCTGGTGGCTGGGAACAATGTGACCGCTGCAATACTCGCTTCCAGGTCTTTTCAGAGCGCAGAGAAGAAGATGGAGCACTTACGACGGGAGGGCCGTGCAAGCATCACTGGGGAAGGCGCATCTTTCCTAAGAAATCAAGAAGCGCCGCAGCAGAACCTACAAAGCTCAGTTGTTGCAATGGGGAGGTCGGATCAGAGGGTTGCACCACACACAACACTCATGTGTACAACGTCAAAGATCCAAATCGTCTGTCGCTCATCATGCCGTTCGTCCAAACACCGGAGAACGACAAAGTCCCAAAGGACACTGCGGTTTGTTTCGACTGCGAGATGGGCTACACTACTAACGGCCTCGAGATGCTTCGCCTCACAGTCATAACGTGGCCACAACACAAGCCTCTTATTGATGTGCTGGTGCGCCCACTTGGACACGTGTTGGACTTCAACACCCGTTTCTCTGGCATTACCGCAGATCAGTTTCTAAATGCGAAACCGTACAATCCAGCAAACCCAAAGCCAGTTCGCAAGGACCTCCGCATTGTCGACTCCCCGCATGTGGCAAGAGACCTGTTTCTTTCCCATGTCTCTCCTACCACCCCAGTTCTCGGCCATGCTCTCGAAAACGACCTCAACACCATTCGTCTTATCCATCCAACCATCATCGACACGGTGCTCCTCTACCCGAATCCAAGTGGTCTGCCCTTCCGTTTTGGCTTGCGCAAACTGGCATCAGATTATCTTGGTGAGCAGATCCAGCAAGGGGGTGCCGCTGGTCACGACAGCTACGAGGATGCGCGAACGACTGGCGAGCTAATTAGATGCAAGATCAAGGAGAGGTGGAAGCTTCTGAAGATTGATGGCTGGCAGATTAGAGATGATGGTGTGTACCCGCCCGTGCCAACGGAGAAACCGCCAGAGCAGGCCCCAACCGCCCCGTCGATGGTTCCAGAAGCGAAGATGGCGGTTCTTGAAGGAAACCCAGCGCCCAAGAGAAAGTTAGATGAGGAGGATGGGGAGAAGGGCGATAGCGAAAAGCTTCCAGCAAAGAAGCAACATTAAAAACGGTCGAAGCTGGAAAATGTAGTAAACCAAGCAGGGGCAAGGGTTCATAGTATGGCCATATGGCGGGGACATATTCATTGCAGCATAGCGTTGGGCGTTTGGCTATCTTGAGATGACACACATGTTCGGCCTATATCATGGCGCCTAGAGACGCATTCTGACCTGAAATACATGAAGGCTTCTTCAACACATCTTCTTCCCGAGGCCGATGCTCCGAACAACACAGCGTCGGCTTCCCCACTTCATGGTACTCTCCGCAATCTCCCTCGCAGGCAGCGGGCTTGCTTCCCTCATCCCCCGAATAGCATCTTCTACACTTGTCTTGCTCCTCTACCGCATTCCTCCATGCACGTAGTTTCGTCTCTTGTAGACTTGATTAAATGACGCTGTCACTTTGCAAATCCTTCCTTCACCCTACTTTCGCCGCGTCCAACCCCTGTACGCCTTCCAGGCCCTCCTTTGTAGGCTCGTACACAACATCTGTATCTAGCTCCTTCATGACACCAATCACAACGCCGATGCTTTCTATGAAACCGTTCACGGCGACGCGCAGCATGCGGTTCGTGGTTGCTGCATAGTCTACCTGAAGGACGCTTTGTTCTGGGGACTCGGAAGATGTGGTGAGGGAGAAGGCGCGGCGGACGAGGGGGGAGAGTTCGGCGTCGACGGAGAGGGCGCGCTGGGCGGTAGTGGCTAGGTGGGTGGAGGGGAAGGGTATGTTTAGGGTGCTGGAGGAGTGTTAGTCTGCCTGGTAACCGTTTGATATGGGGGATGTGTACAGGGTGCAGGGAAAGTCCTCTTGTTTCCAGGTTGTTCGGCCCGCCATGTTGTCGATGCTCTCGTCGCGCCGCTGGTAGTGATTAATTTTTCCGCAAAGTTAAACGCTGGCCCAATCTGCGCTTCGAGATACTAGCCCGATCTTCGCGATGAGGCTCAAATCGCAAAATATGGGGGAGGGGTAGCGTCGCATCTCTATGCGGTAAGGCGCGACCAGGGAAGCTATGACCCGCGCCCCAAGCCAGGTGCAATTCGAGGGCGTCATTCATCATCATTTGGCAGCGGAAATGTACAAACGCGTCATGCGTCATTCGCTCTTGCACATGTCGGTCTCTGCCGAATCTTTGCTTCCTTGCACCCATCCACCTTGACATCAAACACTAAACCGATCCAGTCGGCATATACACGACACAACCTTCAACTCCTATCACCCTCGTAATCCACAGCTCAAAGTGACCATCTGAACGACCATGTTCCGTAACACCATGACCCGGTCACCGAGAACCCTTCGCTTAGGCGCCCCATCCGCACGCCCTTTCTCCATCTCAGCGCCAAGAAGGGTTGAGCAGTACCCAAACAACCTGAGCACCAACTCAAAGACCAAGACAGACAAATACGACAGCGATAGCCCCCACGCGGTACAAGATAAGGTCAGACAGGGCGACACGCACAATATCCATGAGAGCAATGCAAAGGCAGGCATGGAGTAAGTGATCTTCAGCGATATACTGCTTATGCAAGGGGATGAGTGAAACGAGGGTGGCTTATGGCAACATACGGCTAATACAATACAGCAGCGCACGAAAAGAGGGCAGCGGTGGTCATGCGACTGAGGGAAAGGACTCGGCTGGCGGAAAGGAGACGGCGAAGAAGGAGTTCCCTGAAGCTCCAGACCCAGCTATTGGCATGCAGGACGAGAGAGGTGGACGGGGCGCTTGAGTGCATATAGGTGCATACAAAGAAGCTATATTGGAGGACCAGAGTAGCCATGAAGGGATAATGCATTGCCGAGTCTCACCATCTCACCACAGTGTCTTGTTGGTGTGATATATTGGCTAACTGCAAGATGCATCATCGCCAGTCAGGACTGAATCCTTACATCGGATCGCCCACCCTCATCGTCATGTTGGCTCTATCTTTGTCTCTTCACACATCTATTGGGCAGAATGCAAGGGACGACAAAGGAAACCACACCACATACTTGCAGATTGAGTATCAAAGAATGTTTCACTATCCAGCACAGGAAATCTACTCTCCACTCTCCTCCTCACTCTACATCGATAAATACTCGAAACACCATCTCCATGTCTCTACTCCATCCTGCACAGCCAACCATCCACCCAAACAACCCAAACTCTTCCTTCACACCACCCCTACACACAAAACCCCCCATCACCACCATGAACCTCACAACCCTCCTCCCAACCACACTCCTCGCTCTATCCACCGCCTCCCCCGTATCCCCCCTCGGCCGCAGACAAGGACTCATCCTCGACGACCCCACCAGCATCTGCAACATGTGCAAAGTCCTAATCAAACCATGTCAAGCCGTACGTCTTTCTCTTTCTCTCTTTTCCTTTGAACCAAAAGCCTTTCAATACAATTGCATTGGAACTTGTTTGACTGACATCGAACACCAGTTCTGCGCAAAGGGTCCCCCGGGG
This sequence comes from Alternaria gansuensis, assembly GCA_009289805.1. Taxonomy (NCBI): domain Eukaryota; kingdom Fungi; phylum Ascomycota; class Dothideomycetes; order Pleosporales; family Pleosporaceae; genus Alternaria; species Alternaria gansuensis. Next base: position 42,648 of record WBOK01000229.1, on the reverse strand, counting down.
ATCGCTTGCAGGACTAAATGTGTGTGTAAGGCTACTAGGATAAATTTGCTGTGTGAGAGCGCGTGTGGGTTTAATTGCCCGGGGAACTGAGTGGTGGTGGTTGTGGTGTGGGCGGGTGGGGACGGGTAGGCTAGATGGGTTCGATTGGGAGGTTGCTGTGGTACGGAGAGGTGATACGCGTATATTGCGGTTTAGCTTCTATGGGATGGGCTTGGTATCTAGCCTTTCGAGCTTGTTACGATGTTTGGAAGGATTTTCTATTATTTGAGAACGCCACGCATTTTTAGCGGGGTCGGGATGGTGATAGTGATAGTGACTGAAGGTTCCATTGGATACATGATGACGAGTGATTTATTTTCTCTCTCTCTCGTCCGTTCGCGCGCATGTAGCTTTCTTCACTCCTTGCATGCGGTCTGTCGCGGCCGTTTCCCTTCTTCTTTACCGTTGAGGATTCGTCATTGAGCACCTTCTTTACCGTTGAGTCTTGCCCATTGAGCACCCTTACGGCGATGATGGCTTGCCAGTCTCTGCGCGCACCCTCGGCGACTCTTTTCATCGTATTTACGCTCCTCATCATACACGCTCTCGCAGCAACACCGCCGCTCGACCAACCAATCCCCAACCCCCCACCTTTCCCACCCATATCCTACAGACCATCGGCTTTGTCTCTTCCCAGACGCGATGCGCACTACCAACGCGACACCTCCACTGGATCGAGCAAGTGTCTACAATGCAAGAGTAATATGAGAAAATGTACTAAGGTCAGTCTGCCAGTATCTAGCCTGAGATGTGGCAGGATGTAGCGAAGGGTGAAAGCGGAGAAAGGGGCTGATTGCAACACAGCAATGTCATGGAAATGCTGTCCGATGTTATTGGACATGCGAGTGTGAGGTTATTAGAAAGGATGCGTGGTGTAGAGATGAGTGTGTGTTCAAGTGTGATGGGTCCTGGGTTGGCTGATGAAGGGACGAGGGAGCGGGTTTGGGCATCAGATTTTTGACTGACATTGATTGCTTTCCATAGCGATCGAGGTATTGCGGAAACGACTAGACTATCAAATCATGTTCCATCTGTCCTTCGTGAGATACCGTAAAGCTTATAGACCCTGACATGGCACAATTTTGTGGCACCCGTTTGGTATGAAAACGTCCTGCACATGTTCCAATTCCACCAAAAGGTAGGCCGTTCTGAACCGGACTCGCAAGTCCTTTAGTTTCGCAGTATCTTCGTGACCCTGAAGTTGACACCAAAGTTGTAGTTCTTGTCAAAACCTAGGCCAAAGTCTCGGTCCGGAGTAATGTTCTCGATAGAAGAGTTTACTAGCTCCAGGTCGAAGTTCTGAACCATAGCTGCAATGGTGAGGTATAATTCAGCGTAGGCGAGGCTAGATCTTGTTAGTGCTGGTCAGTCATAAACACGAAACGTATGGCTTACTTGATACCAAGACAAACTCTACTGCCTTTCGTGAAGGTGACGAGGTACTTGTCGAGATATTCTCCGCGGGCTTTGGCTTCAATCCATCGCTCGGGTCGGAAGACATGGGGATCAGGGAATACATCGGGGTGGCTGTTGAGTAGATATGGCATTGCACCGATGGTAGTCTGTGATACTGTTATTCAACCCAAACACTCAAGCAAGTTCTGTACTTACACCTGAAGGTATGAGTCTACCCTTATAATCGAGCGGCTCGACAATTACGCGTGGAAAGCGGTTTGTGAAGGGACTTTCAAATCGGAGCGACTCGTTAATGACAGCCGTCTAGTCTATGTCAGAAAGTATGGATAGATGCAGTAGATGGCTTACCAGATATGGCAGAGCTTCGAGCTGGGTCCAGGTTGAGTTGGAATGGGGTTGTAGCTCTGCACGCAGTTTCGCGAGTATGTTAGGATAAATGGTCAAGTAGCACATGATACATGTCAAGAATCGGGCTGTGGTATCTACCCCGGCGAACAAGATAAGTGTGCTCTCATCCTTTAGTCGCTGGAGCGTCTTCTCTGGTGTAGGTACCTTGGAGCTGACCAGTGCTTCGAAGATCGTCCTGGGTTTGGCTGATTCATCTCCTTCCTGGCTTTTCTTGAGCGCTTCTTTGGAGTACTTTGTAATCCTGTTTTCGAAATCCAGATAGCTAACGATAGAAGGGCTTATACGGGTGATCAGCCAGGTTGGAAGACGCATCATGAACGCATCAATGGCAGGAAAGAACCGGCGCACATGGGCAGTCAATAATAAGCCTTTGACGTCTCGCTCGAGCTCGCAAGGAAACCCATGCTTGTCGAGATCTCCAAAGCTCTCGCCATATGCATAATGTGAGATGACGTCGACCGCTAGACTGCCAAACATGAGAGGTCCAATGAGCGTCTCTCCGCTTCGATAGGCTTCCTCCATACGCGTGACCAACTTATCGACTTTGGACTGGATGACCGACTCCAGATCCGAGATAGATCTCTTCGAAAACAAACTGCTAATATAGCCGCGACGTTGCCGGTGTAATTCATGGTCGTTGGTGGATAAAATAGATTTAGGCAGGATAATTGTAAGAGCAGGGTTTTTGTCACGCTTCTGTCCGCCGGCTGAGTAGACCTGGTCGTAGAAGAAGGGGTCGTTGAATGAGAGCTCATCGGGATTGACTCGTACAAGTGGGCCTGCCCATCATGAGCACATGCTTGTTCAGCGGATTGCGCGTAATCGCGAATACTCACCATGCTCCTCGTGCATCTGGATGACCTTCTTGTAATATCGCCCGCCTTGTAGGACATCATAGTAGAACTCAGCAAAGTACGATGCAGCTGCCCATCGCGGACCCGGGAAGCCGGCCAAGGGGTGGAAGACGAGGTTATAGATGACTTTGCTAAGCCAGTATGTTGAGGCGATGGCTGCGAAGCCCGCGATCGTAGTGAACTTGTCTAGCTCCATGTTTGATGGGGTGTTAGCAACTGTTGTCAATGGAGTGACAGTTCGAAGGCAGTCGGAGGGTCTACACCAAGTGGCTAAATGGCTGGGGGGTTGAAGGTAAATCAGGTTTAGTTGACTGTTGGCAAGGGTCTATATGAATGGCTTTGCTGGCAAGTTGCGTCACATATCTCAATGCGGGGTCCCTTCATTGCCTCTTCCCAACCTTACGTTTGCGTATGCGTACGGGTATTCTCTTCCGCGGTCGTACCTGCCCGAAAGCCGACTCCCGCAATTCTGGCATCGCCGCCTGAGTCGCTTCCGGGTCGCATAGCTGCATCTCAAACTCGGTCAATAAGACAACCAGAGTTGCTGCTTGCATGGCTTTGGCATAGTCGCTAGCCAGTCCAAAACTCTGCCGGTCACAAAAGACAGGAGCCAGCAGCTCGAGATTCTGCGCGTCGAATTTCTCAGCTTCAAGGCCATCCCTGCTTTTTCGTTGACCTTGTACCTTTGAGCTATGCTCATCAGGGACCAGGAAACGCTCAGCCCAGAACTCATCCAATGGTCTTTCGACAGTACGTGGCCGCGCATTTGCCCACGCTTTGGTGTTCAACGCAATGTCATGCGAAAAAGAGATTGCGTTGCATTCGTTGGGAAGTATCCACTGGCTGTCGACGGAAACCTCGGCAAACTTGTTGGCACATGTCATGTGCTGTGCAACACGGAGACGGCCGACTTCCGCTTGTAAAGATTGGACAAACGGCATTGCTGCAACACCATTGACATCGTACGTGGCCGATTTTGATGATCGCTGCTCAGATACGATGGTAGTAATGCGCTCCTCCAGGTATGGTTTGCGCAGAATTTCGATTATTGTCCACACAGCGGAAGGGATCAGGTCCACATTCGAGCTGTAAGTATGTTAGAATGACTGAATACCATGCAGATAACACTTCCCCAGCTGATCCTTACCAGTGCATGATGTCCAACATTTCCGCTGTCCTAGCTTCAAGAGGTAGTGGGGTCTTTGCAAGTAAGTCATCGCGTTCTTGAATGAACTTTGAGCCCTTGTGAACATCCCAATCTGCGTCATCATTGCCTATCTTTGCGAATTCAGTACCGCTGTGGTTAGCTTTCAACCACTTCTCAACGCCTTTGTATAGCCGATCACGCGGCTCCTTGTATGCTGTAGAATTGGTAAACCATGGCATTCCCGGTACAAATCCCTCAATGGCATCTTCAAACTTCCAGTAGTCCTTGATGAGCCCAGGGTACTGCTTAAAGACTGCTGAACCAAAGAGCGTCTCCATGGAACACCTTGTGAGGACTTGCTGTGAAAATGACCAGAAATCTTCTATCTGGGTCCAGCTGCCAACTTGGAACATCTTATCATGCAAATTGCGCGAAAGAATTGCGACATACAGGTTGTTTATGGCTGTCAAGGAGTCGCCTTCTAGGTACTTTGGCGTCGATGCTATGCGCGCACGCTCGATGGCTCCTTTATCGATAACCGCGTCCGAGTACAAATTTGCAACAGCTTGGGGAGAACCCAAGATGATCTCGTATATGTTCTTTCCGGTGGTGACTGGATTTCGCTGCTCATATGCCTGGATAGCCTTCTTCATCTGCTCGGGGTCCCGAAGAACAATGAATGGCTGCAAGCCCGCCTTGACGGCGAACGGCGCAAAGTTGCCATAGTCCTTACTGACAAATATTAGCACTTAGAAAGTAACGACTACATGGAGGATCATACAGTAGCCTCGCAAAGTACTTCTGCGGTCCTTCATACGCTAGACTGAAAGCATGGAAAACTCCTGGTACCAAATACGGAATCGTTGGCGGCCTTTTTCCTGACGCGGTGCTTTTCGCGTTTTGGTAGAACAGCATTGTAGAGACATAGTAAGTCAACGCAGGTACAACGATCAGCAGGACAGCTATCAGGAGAAACATTGCTGGCGTGATGGGAGGCGGCACGGGTTGAGGCTGTGACGAGCTCGAATTGGATCCTTGCGCAAGCTAGCGGCGGAATTCCCGGGCCCGGCTTCACGCCACCTGTGCATCAACACTCAGCCTAGCAGGCCCGTAGCTTACACCACTCTACAGTACTTTTCGCATCAGTCGCGCATACTCGCGCGTTGCGTCCTGCCTCACCACACGCTTCACGTCGTCTTGAAGACTGCATGCTCCTTTAACGCGCGCCTACTTTTAGCTTTACCTGCGATGATGGGAAGGTAAGTGCTGGATTAAGTCACTGTCAATACTTATGAACTTGTGCCAGAAATTGGAACTGATATTCGACTACGATTCAAAGAGTCACCGCATCTCCCAGTAGTTTTCCTATTTCCTCAGCTATCGCCAATGTCTTCTCCTCGCTGGGCCTTTTACCGATGACTTGAACAGCAACTGGAGCGCCGTGGTATGCGTTGGGATCGTATTCACCCTGGGCACTTGCGTCTAAGTCATTCCAGGGTGTGTAGTTTACACGCTGGCGATCAACTACGCTGTCAGCGCAGGTGGCAGGAAAGACGACGCTTGTAAAATCAAGCAGGTTAATGGCAGACGCATAGCCATAGCACTTGAACTGATCGTGTCGGACAGCAGCTGACGGACTGATGGGAGCGATTATGTAGTCAAGTTCGCACCCAAGCTCAGCCTCTATATCTCGCCATCTGGATAGGTACTGCATCTGGTAATCCCACTTTTGCAAATGAATATCCCACACGTCGTTCAAGTCAGCCTTTGGCATACCTGGGATGAGGAGTTTCTTGATGTTGGGGATTGCGGGCTCTCCCGAGGCGTTGATCCTCTTCATCACATCCTGTCTGGCTGTCAGCGAGTGTTGACATACCCATATGCAGCGGCATAGGAGCAAAGAGGGTGAGCTTTTCCTGTAGAGCCATCCGCAACATAAGTCTTGTTAACAAGATCAACAGCAAACTCATGCTTGTGTAGAGTCCAGGGCAAAATCTTGTGTTGACTATGTTTCAGGGCATCCACTACGACCTCGATTCCACGCAGGATTGGAGGATGTGGGAGAACCTGTGCGGTTAGCGGACGCAATAACGTCTCCTATTTATCGGAGACTCACGTTACCATCACACGTGTAGTATCCGATGGCCAGACGATTTCAGCTTTTTTTTTGAGAGCATCTTCTCCATCCTCTCTCCAAGGCAATGGGATAACTTTGGAATGGTGATTCCAGGGTTTTGCGCTAAGTACTGACGTAAGAAAGAGCCTTAAGTCTTACAGGTCAGTCTCCCCGTAGAACAAGCTATGGCGTGCGTGTCGTTTACTTACTAGATGCAGAGTGAGCAATAGGTCTAACGAAACTGTAAATAGTCTCTTGCCCTTCTATGCTGTTTGCTATATTCGCATACGGCATCTAACCATGACTTGTCCAAATGCCGTACAAGAAATTAAAGGCGGATAGGATTCTGATCAAGCCGCCAATGTCGGTTCCGACACTAATAACTCTCCACGAAGGCCGATCATAGCTCCCTCTCCACCCGAGCTTCCGCCAGTTCTTGCTGCGTGGGTTTGTCGTTCTTCCGATTATGTTGTTGATAGTTTCGCAACCCATCATAGTCTGAGGCACACTTGTTTTGACGTAAAAGACAGCACCAGCCTTACGAAGAAGTGCCGTAAGGACAGAGTTTACTTCGCCATACTTACCCAGCCAGGCAACGTAGCCTATGGATCTCTCTTTTCCCTGATTCGGCCGTGTCAGGTTTGTAGCTTGCAGCATGCTTGCGAAGAGTTAATTACGCCAGACATAGGAGAATTGCATTATACCCTAACTCGTAGTTGATCTTTAAATAAGATCAGAAGACTATATAGAGGTCTTACGGTCTTTTTGTGGTTGGCATAATAGTCGTCTAGACCTTTAGCCTATGCGAGAGCCTCCTTGTGGAAGAACTCGTGTACACAGTTTGTCTATGTCCATCGTTAATTGTTAAACGTGTACCTATCACATAAGCAACTTCACCAACTGCTGTGCTAGGGCAGCTCTTTTGCAGAACGCGAGTGTAACGTTGACCGACTTTAGCTTTCCCTCGGCCATCTATGCAACGAGTTCAGTTGTTGAGGACTTAGTCAGCTCAATTTCTCGCGTAGAAAGCAGTGCTAATGTTTTTAGAGATTTGAACGCATTGTTGTCGCTGGGAAAGTCTCTTATCAATCATTCCGAAGGTATTGAGTCGGCAATACGAGCTCGTTTGTCTGTAGCAATCTGCTCCCTACTAGAAGTCATTTTTCTCGGGTTTGAGCTGGTGGATGTAATCAAGGAGAGGATTCAATTTGGAATACGGTCAATTCAATTTACAGAGGTGGATTGAAGGGCAGGGCCTTGTTAGTGATGCTGACGTCGGACTAAAGACAGTGACGATGGTCTTCGCTTGTTCCGACCGCATCGGAACGCACCCCACAAAGGTGGACGAGCCCGTGCCACCCCAACAAAACAACACCTCAACTTCAACACGCGATAACCCCACTAATATGACTCCAATTGAGGCTGCGATTGCAGCAATTAAATCGCGCGAACTTAGAGAACAATTTAGCTATTACTAAATTGCAAATAAGTATAGTTATAGCCGCGTAGCGCTATTAAAAAGACACTAAGACCTCTTAACTTTACGCGCTACCTACTATAAGAACTAGCAAGCTATTTACTTACAATAAGAGCAGGAGCTCTAATAATATATTAAGTAGCTTACTACGCGAGGCCTTACGCTTATACAAGCTATAATACAAAATTTTGCCTTATAAATTGCGTAGAGAGAGGTTAGAGTACACTAAGTTAATTGCCTTATCTACTAGTACCCTAATAAGCTTATTTTAAAATAGATAATAGGTAAAAATAATAGTTGCTACAAGGCTAATTCTAAGAAAAAGTACAGCTTATACATTAATCTCTTACGCAAGAAAATTAAGTAGTACTATATTAAAGCGCGTATATATATAATATAGAGAAAAACAGCTTTCTCTTTAGTATTTTAGAAAGATTAAAGAGAATCTTTAGTAGGCCCTTATATAAGTAAAGTAAAAAAAGAAGTACTATTTAAGATAGCTTGCAAGAGTAAATATTACTACTAGACTATATCTATATTAATAAATTTTACCTAGCGCCTACCTTTATATATTAATTGACTTTAAAACTAATATAGAACACCTAATTATTAGCTCTTAATTTTTAAACTTATTAAGTTTAAATCAGTTTACTGCCTTTTAGCTAAATAAATAATAATATTATTCTTATATAGCTTAAATTGGCTTTGGCCTTTAAAACAACCTTTTGATGTAACTACACATTTTGTAGACACCTTTTTAGTAAAAAAAGATTTATTGCTAATAATATGTATCTGGGCTTACGCTCCCTTATTTAGTATTGCTAGCACGCAATTAGTATGTTGCTCTAGCATGTTTAAATAGAAATAAAAAAAGCAAGATAAAGACGCAAATTGCCTTCTAACTTAACGCGCCTTATTTTGCTTTTATCCTACTTATACTGCCTACGCTACCTACTTATATTAAGGCTCTATTTCTAGGTACTCTTAGATAAATTAAAGAAGCAGCACTATTATTACTTTACTTTCTAACTTATATATGCAATAATAGAATGCCTACTTTTTTTTTTACTTCTTTTTTCTTTATTGCTATTCTAACGTTATATAACAGCTCGTCTAACTAGTTAATATTTTCTTTACTTAGCCTATGTATAATTAACGAAAAAATAGAATACTTAAATAAAGCATTTTAAGTACTTTGCTAGTATTAGCAAGTACTTTATAAATTTTATACTTTTTTTAACAACTAGCTAATTTAAAGCTTAATATTTCTTATGTATATTAAGATATAACAAATTTTAGAGTTATTTATAAAAGATATAATTATAAAGTTCTAGAAAGGCTAAGTTTATAAATGCTTAATAAACTTAGGTGTCTATATAATTAGCTTAAGCTAGACTAGTTTAGGAGCTAAGTATATAATAAAAAGCTTCTTGTCTTTAAATAAAAGTTAAAGTTAAAAAGATGCTTATTACAAAAGTTGAACGCTATTATAGTATATTATATATATAAATTGTTTATATGCAGTGCTGTTTAAAAAGTAAGAAGTAGTAGGTAAGAAGCAGCAGCTTTATAAAGTATTTCAGGCTCCTGCTGCAGTACATTCATATCCTTTCTTTTCTCTTTTATATTATGTTGCAATCTTATTGCAATCCTACTATAATCCTATTATTAGCTATAGGCTAGCAATCGCCGTTAGACACGTTTTAACTAGTGTTGTTTTTTAGTACTTTCAGCAAATTTTTTAACTCTAATTTTGCTTAGTAGTCTGTGCTTTTCTGCTCTAAGCGCTTAGCGCGTAGACCTTATCTACTTACTGTTCAAATTTTGTTAAATACACATAATCTTTTTTTGACTTTTGCGACTAACTAGTAGAGGGCAGCTGCTTTTCACTTTTTGGAAAACCTATTTTGACTACAACAAGAACTACCACCTTTAATACCATAAAAAATAGATATAATGATTAGGTAGAAAAGAGTTATTAATATTAACTAAAGGTAAGCAATACTAATTATATAAATAATAGAATAACTAGTTAACAATTTATATAAGAGATAAACTATGTAAGTTAACTATAACAAGTGTAATAATAAAATCTATTACATCTTTATACCTGTTGTCTTTCTCCTGCTATCCTATATATTCCGTCTAAGAGAGAGGTTTGTAATAGCGTTGCTATCACTTTATATACAGCTATTCTAGATAGCTAGCCTTAGCAGGAAAGTAATTACATAATTAGCGCCCTACGTGGATGATTGCCTTCTAGCGTAGTAGCTAGTTAACCTTTAACCTCTATCTATACGTTAAGAAGAGATCCTTCTTATTACTTATAACATTATCCTCTCTTTTAGTCGTATTATCTTAATACTCTAAAATATTATTTTTCCATGCCGCGTGTTAAATTGCTAGTTATGTATAAAGTTTTAGTATACCTCTTGTATTATACGCTTATTTTTTTCTACGCCTTCTTAGCTATGCTTATAGTTTTGTTTTTCTGCTGTTCTTGTCTATAGAACTCCACTTTTAAATATTACACCTGCGCTAACTGTGTAAAAAAGTTTATTTGGAAATGTTTTTTATTTATAAGTTCTATAAAATAAAAACCTTGTATTACTTTGTGAACACTATAACTAGCTATTACATCAGCTGTACTTTTGTAAAAGTAAAGTGTAGTTTATTTATCTCTAAAGAAGAATAGAAGAAGGTTTAGCGCAAGAAATATACAAAGTATTTTCAAATTATAAATTTAAAAGCTTAGCTAGCTTAAAGCAAGCTAGAGCTTCTAAAGGCTAATGCGCAAAAGTAATTATTTACTAATTAAGATTTTACTATTTTAAATTTGTAGAATTGTACAAGGGAGCAAGCTAAGGGGAATTTTATCTCTAGTAGAAACTTTCTAACAACTAAACTACTACTACCTAGACTATTGAATAACTTAGGCTAGTTACAAGCTAAAGATTTCTTATTTTTTTCTTTAATTTCTTTCTTTCTCTCAAGGACTTAGTCCTTTTTTCATTAGGTGTCTTTAATAATACTTAAGTATCTATAACTTATAGTTTCTAAAGTCTTCCTTTAATTCTTAAGTATTCTAGCTTTTTAGCTATTTTTACTACTTAAATAAGTATCTCTACTAATAACTTATTTTGTATAAGTCTTTAATCTCTTTAACCTTATACTTATTATCTTTAAGCTCTATATTAGTACCTATCTTAGTATCTAAAAGTGCTCTTTTTAAGAGTTTTTGTAAAAAATAAAGTAGACGCGCATACTTAGTAGTGGTTGAAGATCATAGTTTACTATAATTATTTCTTTTAAAATTTTAATTAGTCTTACTTAGAGGTTATCTAGTTCTTTACTTAGTTGTTTAGTTTTTAAGTTCTGTTATAACAAAAAAACTTTTTTTTAAAAGTTATTCTTTGAATTTCTTACTTATTAGCTGCCTTAGCTATTATACAGAGGGATGACAAAAAAAAAGAAATAAAAAATGTTATTATTTTCCAAAATTTATATTTCTATAACGAAATGGGCTATACCAAAAAGACTTAGTGATTTATAAAGCCAAGAACTTCCTCTTTAAGATAGGCTGCTTAGCTAGCTGCTTAGTCAGTCTAACTGCTCTCAATCATCGCAGTGAAAATAAAGATTAAAAAACTTAAAAATATATAACATATAACTTTTTTGGAATTTGTAAAAATCGCTATAAGTTATATATATTAAATAAAATAAGCTAATTGTATATATGTACAAGTTGAAAGGTAATTGTAAAATGAAATATTAAGTAATAATAAAGAGCTTGTTTTTTTGGTATTTTCTTACTATATAACTATAATAGCTTACTAATACTTAGTGTACTAGCTCTTGGCTTCTTTTATATGCAGATAAGACCTTAGTAATAATAGAATACAATTATTAATTGCCTTTTGAGGTAATTGATCCTATTCCTCCTTTATAGCAGTCTTAAAGGCTGCTATACTTCTCTTATTATTTCCTATACCTAAAGAAGCAATAGGCCTTTTAGCTAAAGCGTTTTTTAGCAAGGAATACACGTATTCTATAGGATTTAGATTAGGACTATAGGCAAGATGCTTAAAAAGTGATATCCTATTTCTAGAAAACTTAGATAAAACTTCTAGAGTTTTATAAATCTTAGCGTTATCCTGCTAAAACTTCCAGCCTATATAGTAGTTAGTAAGGTGCTTAAATATATAAGGAAAGACTTTAACTTTACAATTTAAGTATAAAGTAATAAGCCTCTAAGTAAAGAAATAGAGTATAAATAACTTACTTTTTTTTAATCGCAGGTTTTACTACTGGAATTAGAATCTTTTTAATATAGATTAAATTCCTAAAAGGAGTAGTAATTAAAGGGCTTTTAATTACTACTAGTTTATATCTTCTACCTATCTAAATTGCATCCTAAACTTAGATAGAAATATATAACCTATAACTACATTAATTAGTATTCTAAAAATAGAAAAATAACTAAAATATAATAGATGTATTATAGTTTATTATTTAATAATTAGAGTTTCTTTAAGCTTACTTGTGTTATTTGTAAGAATAATTTTCTTTTCTACTCTATTATTTTGCTTTGCTTAATAGTATTCTGTCCTAGCACTGTGTTCACGCTTAATAGCAGACTTGTCTAAAAATATAAATTTTTTAAAGTTTATATTTTTGAAATTTTTAAGTATTTGCTTGGCGCAAATATAACAATTATAAGCTTTTTTAGCGTCTTAAGGCGTATTTTTTTAAGAAATATTAATAGAATAGTTCTCTTGTCTTAGAAAGCGTTGTAAACTTTGAACAAAAAGATCTAGACTATTTTCTTTTATAAGACGTTAATTTGTCTTTTTAAGGCTTCTAGTAATGTTTCTATAAAGCACTCTTTTTGCTTTTTTTAAGATCTTAGAAGTACGACCTCGTTAAAAGCTAATAATAGATAAAGGAGCGTTCTTTTTTTGTTTAATTTGATAAAGAGTATTGTAAATACTTTCAGAAGGCTTTTCTAGTATATTACTAATAAAGGAAATAGAGTTGTTGTGTAAATATAAAGTATAAACTTGTTGTTTAAATTGAGAGAGATTGCGAGCCATAGAGGAGATACTATAAAAAAAGCAAGTTAGGACAAACAAGAGGAGTTAATATATTATGTTTCTACTAAATTATTACATAATTAGTGCTTACGTAAGCAACCTCTATTTCTTTTAACCTTTTATTAAACTATAAGGAAGTAAGAAATATTACTCTAAAATCTGCTCACATCATTCTTACGTAAGCTAATTAAACTTAGTTTTTTTCCAGCCCTGTTTATACGTTAACAAAAAGGATATGCTAAAATCTATTTTTGCTTTTTTTTTCATCTTATTTTAAGCGAGATTACAGGCGCAATCATGCTAACTAAGCAGCCTACTAAGCAGCCTATCTTAAAGAGGAAGTTCTTGGCTTTTCAAATCACTAACCTTTTCCAGTATAGCCCTTCCAGTTATAGAAATAAAAAGCTTGGAAAAAAATAGCTTTTTTGATTTCTTTTTTTTGTCACCTCTATGTAATTAGCTTTTTTGCGTAGGCACGCTTAAGTAGCTTAAGGAATACTAAGGCAAAATCTCTGCAGTAGCATCTTATCTTAAAAATTTCAGTTTCTTAGTTTATTAAATTAGGCTCTTTATTTATGTAAGTAGTATTATTAAGCTTAATGTTTAGTTGTGTAGCTGCTTATTAGTATGCTAGTGTAGCCTTTAAAGCACAAGAGCTTAGTTAAGGCAGTAGAGTAAAAACTAGTTAGTTACTAGTTCTAGCCTCTACACGTTTTGCATAAATCTTAGTAGTATTACGCCTTTATTATAAGATAGTCTTTTAGCTTATAAGTCCAAATACCTTAACTATTATGTTGCGGATTCAATCTCCAGGTATAGTTGCTTGTTCTACTATCAACTTAGAGGTAGAGGTCTCTGCCTTCTACTTGTTTGTAGCAGACTCAGAGGCAGCCTAATCTAGGCTTATAACCTAGAGATTAAGGAGAAGGTACGGAAGTAGAACAATAAGAATAAGAGAAATAAATATAGAGACTAGAGGTCTTTATTTCTAACTACAAGCTAAACTACAGTCTATATATACCTGTTACTTGCATTCTAGAAAGATCTATATTTACGCAATAGCTTGTGTAGTAGATAATATAATATTTTGCATTCTTATGTAATCTTACGTAATAGATTACGTAGTTGCTGTAGATTAATTGATAACAATAATAAGTAGTACTAGTAGCGTAATAGCTTCTAGTAATTAATTAATCGTAGGTTAATTGTAGATTCTAGGTGTGATTTTAAGTACCTGAATCTTGTGGAGAAACAGCTAAGTAGCTTAATCTCCAACACGCCCCCTTAAGCTAGGAAGCTGTTTTGCTAGTAATTTGAGATATATTAACTAAATTTGCACCAAAAATCTCTAATTTTATTAGAACTTGTAGCCTTTGTAAGACTATCTGCTAGTAGGCAGCTTATATTCTAATATACTAGCTTAATTTGTCCTGCTTCTACCTTCTTGAGTGTAAAGTAGAATTGTATATTAATATGATTTGTTCTATTATAGTAGGCAGGATTTTTTAACAGCTGTATTGCGCTTTAGCTGTTAAAGTAAGTTATAGCAGCTTCTGTTAATTTAATTAAGAATAGCTGCTCTATCTTATTAATAAACTAAGATAATTAAATACTCTGTTTAGTTGCTTCTTTGTAGGCTATAAACTTAGCCTTTGCGCTTAATAAAGCTACTGTTAGTTGCAACTTTAATAGCTAGGAAATAGCGCTAAAAGATTTGTTAATTTGTAGCAGAGATATATATATTAAAGTAGATCTCCTACTATAATTATTACCCCCATAATCTACATTACTAGAGCCTATTAATTTAATCTTAGGCTCGGTTTTTAATAGTGCAGACTGTGTAGAATTATATAGTAAACTTATTTATTTAGTTTAAGCTATATAGCCTTATAAATAATCTAGGCTGCTAAAATACTTAGTACTTAGATTAGCTATAAATCTTAATAGCAGATTTACTGCATAAGTTATATTAGGCTTAGTAAAGAGTAATAAATAGATTAGAGAGCTGATTTGTTGTTAAAATATCTTGATGTCTTTTGGCGTAGCTTTCTAATTATTCTTTTTTAGCTTTATATTCTGCTAGAGTAGTAATTTTTTAAGCCTAATTTCTAGCTTATTGTATTTAGCTAGTAATCTCTAAGCGTAAATTTCTTAAGTAATAAAGGTTAATTAATTGTATTTAATCACCTGTACTTCTAGAAACTTAGATAGGTTGCCTAAGTTTTTAATTTTAAAGTCTAATATATTTAAAAGACTCTTAAAAAATTAAGATATTTTCTGCTTATTTGCTCTAAATATAAGCAGATTGTCTACGTAAGTTGCAATTATAATTCTCTATCTTATATAATATACATAGCTGTCTTTATAGATAGGGATTTAAATTGTAGTTAGCCTAGTAGGCTAGCAAATAGTTTTTGCTATTGTCTACTAGCTTGTTTTAAACTATATAAAGCCTTGTTAAGTAAGCAGACGTGCTAAGGATGCTTTTAATCCTAAAAACCCTCTTGTTGTTTAATGTAGATTGTAGTATTAATTAAAGCGTTTAGAAATGCTTATTTAATATCTTAGCTTTTTATTAGCTAGTTAAGGGTAGTAGCTAATAGAATTAAAAGCCTTGTTAAATTAGGCCTTATAGTATTAGCAAAAGTTTCTTTATAATTAACGCTAAACTCTTGTTAAAAGCCTCTAGCAAACTAGCGTTCTTTAAATATATAGTTGTTATTTTGTTAGTACTTTTGATTTAGAACTTAACAACCTTTTAGAACTAATTTATCTACAGGCCTTAGTACTAGTAACTAAGTGTTGTTTTTCTGCAATTAATTTAGTTCTTTTTTTATTGCTACTAAATAATGCTCCTTATCCTTGTGTTTAAGCACTTAATAAAAGTTTACAAGATTATTTATATCTTTAAAAGTAAAGTAAATATCTTCTAGAATTATGTTCTTAAAACTAGCAGCTTCTGTAGTTAGAGCTAATTATAATAATTTAGCTTTATTTTTTATGAGAACAATTAGATTTCTCTTTATTACTCTTATTAAGTTTAAAGGTTTTTATACAGTATTCTAATTATATGCTTGTTTATCCTACTTAATTAAATATGAATTTTAATTATTTTCTAACTGCAATTTTTAATTAGAGGAAGCTTAATTATTAAATACTCTTTTCAATACTTTAACGTCTCTTGCAGTTGTTATTTTGTTTGATTTAAGATTGATAAAGCGATATAAATTATTGCTAAGGTAGCTAGTAATATAATAAGGCTTAATTTTAAAATTGAATTTGCTAAGAAATTCTTTTAGCTTCTTTTTGTATGCTAGAGATCTCTAGATTCTAATATTGCTAATATTTAGTTTATAGCAATACTTAGCTTTAAAAGGCGTTTAGTAGTTTATAGAACTATAAGGAGTCCTATTATATAAGTATACTACTATAAGTAGAGCTCCTGCCTACAACTTTGTAGGCATATTTAACTTAAAAAGTAAAGCTCTTATCTTGTTAAATAGCGTTCTGTTAATCCTTTTAGCACCGCCTTTGCCTTCTTAATTAAAAGGAGAAGTAAATCATAATAGAAATCCCTTTCTATTTAAAAGCTTTTACAGATCTAGTGTATTAAGCTTATTGTCTAATTAAATAAGCTTAATCTGCTTTTTATCCTTTACTTTAGCCCTTTTAATAAAGGCTTTAACTAGATTTACAAGCCCTAATCTAGAAGTAAGAAGATTAACTTCTAGATATTTAGTTTTGTAGTCTAAAAAGGTAATATAGTACCTATAGCCTTTGTTAGTTTTTAGCTTAATAGGTCATCTTAGGTCGCAGTAAATAAGATTGCTAAATTTATTTATAGGCGTTGTAATTAGATCTCTGCTAAACTACTAGCAAATTTGCTTTTTAAGCAAATCTTGCAGTTGCTAAAAGCTTTGCTAGTCTTTATTTCTAATTTTATGCTATAGGGGGGGGGGGGTCTACACTTATCTAGACTCGATCCGTGTTAAGGCGAGGCTGATGTATGCGGTAGTCCGTAAGGTATTGTAGAGAGTGGTTTCAAGTAGAAAATAGTTATTAATGTTAACTAAAAGTAAACAATATTAATTTTATAATAATAAAATAACTATTTAACAATCTATATAAGAGATAAACTATTTAAATTAACTACAACAAGTGTAATAATAAAATCTAACACATTCTTATACTTATTGCCTTTGTCCTACTATCCCGTATATCCTTTCCCTAAGGGAGGTATATAATAGCGCTACTATCTCTTTATGTAAGACTATCTTAGATAGCCAGTCTTAGTAGGATAGTAATTACGTAATTAGCGCCCTGCGTAAATTATTGCCTTCTAATATTATAGCTAGTTAACTTTTAACCCTTACTTGTACATTAAAGAGAGAATTCTTCCTGTTACTAATAACATTATCTCTCTTCTTAGGCGTATTATGTTAATACTCTAGAATATTATTTTCCTGTACTGCATGTTAAATTGCTAGCTGTATATAAAGTTTTAGTATACCTATTATGTTATACACTTGTTTTTCTTTACGCCTTCCTAACTATGCCTAAAGTTTAATTGTCTTGCTGCAACTATTTATAAAACTTAACTATTAAGCGCTATGCTTATGCTAATTGTGTAAAAGAGCAAGGTTTTAGAATAACGTTTTACTATAAGCATTATAAGAAGAAAAACCTTTGCTATTTTATAAATACTGTAAATAGCTATTGCGCTAGTTATATTTTTGTAAAAGTAAAGTATAGTTTATTTATTTCTAAAAAAAAGTAAAAAAAAATTTACAATAAAAAGTGTAAAAAGCGTTTTAAAGTTGTACGTTTAAAAGCTTAGTTAGCTTAAAGCAAGCTAAAGCTCTTAAAGACTAAGGCGCAAGAGCAATTATTTATTTATTAAGATCTTACTATTTAAAATTTTTAAAATTGTGCAATGGAGCAAGCTAAAAAGAACTCTACCTTTAGTACAGACTTTCTAATAACTAAACTATTGCTACTTAGGCTATTAACTAATTTAGGCTAGTTATAAGCTAACATTTTCTTTAATTCTTTTTCTAATTACTTTTTTTTTAAGAACTTAGTTTTTCCTTTTTTAGGGATTTTTAATAGTACTTAAGTACTTATAACTTACAGTTTGTAAAATTTTCCGTTAGTTTCTAAATATTCTAGCTTTCTAGCTATTCTTACTACTTAACTAAGTAATTTTACTAATAACTAATTTTTTACAAGTCTTTAATTTCTTTAAACTTATACTTATTATCTTTAAGCTCTATGTTAGTAGCTAGCTTAGCATCTAAAGGTGCTCTTTCTAGAAGTTTTTTATGAAAAATAAATAGACGTATATACCTAGTAGCAATTAGAGTTTATAGTTTACGTTGCTTATTTTCTCTAGAATTTTAAATAGTTTTACTTAAAGGTTATTTAGTTTTTTGCTTAGTTGCTTAGTTTTTAAGTTCTATTATAATAAGAAAACTTTGTCTTTTTTTTTTAAAGTAAGTTTTTTAATCCTTTACTTATTAGCTGCCTTAGCTATTATAAAGTGTTTATAAGCTATATTCTTGCTTAATTCTTTTTATAGCTCTTGCATTAAGCAGGCTTTGTTATTTACGCCTACTGCAATACTCTTAATGTCTTTTAGATTTTAATAAGCAGCTAGCTTATATTTATAGTTTACGTAGTGTAGCAAGTGCTTTGTAGTTACTAACCTTATACTATTATAAGCTAATTATACTGTGAGCAAGAGTTTAACTTAGTTATCTTATAGCTTATTAGTATACATTCTTAAATACTATTCTAGTGTCTAGTTTATTTGTTTTATCTAGCTATCTGTCTTAAAGTAAAAACTAGTTAATAGCTTTTTCTTTATACCTAATTTTGCTAGAAAAATATCTTAATACTTAGACGTAAACAGTTTATTACAATTGGTAATAAACTTTTTAAGTATTTTATACTTTAATACTAGTCTCTTTATAACTTTGTACGCGTAGCTTTCTACTATAATAGCTTTTTTTGTAAGCACAAACTTTGCCGCCTTAGTTAATTAATTAATAATTACTAGAATAGTGTTGTAAAGTTAAGCTAATCTTAGTTCTAATAATTTTAGGAGCTTTACTATAAAGTCTATTATTATACTACTTTATAGTTCTGTTAGTAGCTGTAAAGGTTGTAACAAGCTATAAAGCTTTTTATTTCTTAAGCTTATTTTAGTAACAAGCTAAAAAGTTACTTAATATATTTTGCACTTTTGCTTATAAGCATAGTATTGTAAACACTTTAGCTAGTTGTCTAACTATTTTCTTAATTACTACATGTTTATATTCTAGGGACTTATATAGTTCCTTAATAAGACTTAATCTTATATATAAAAGTATATATATTTAATTCTCTTAAACTATATCTTAATACTCTCTCTTATCTTATAGTAGTTTATTAAAGCTATTTTCCTTAAGCTTAAACTGCTAGCTAGCTACTCTTTACTACTACTACTATTATAGTGTTTCAACTTGCTTAGCTACTTTAGCTACCTTAGCTAGTTCTAGCTAGTTATAACATAAACTGCTATTAAGTATCTTTTTAAATATAGTATTATATAGTTCCTTGTAACTTTCTTTACATAGGTTAAATCTCCTACTTAAAGCGTCTGCTATTTTATTAAGTATTCTAGCGCAGTGTGTTATCTTAAAGTTAAACTAAGCTAACATTTTAGCTTATTGAATTATTATTAGTTAAGTTTCTTTGTTATTATAAATCCTGCTAAGTTCTAGTAGTTAGTAAAAACCTTAGTCTAGTATAGTAGTCTTAACAAATAGACTTCCTACTATCTAAAGGCGTTAACTACTTCTAGTAGCTACTTATTATAAATATTATAATTAAGTTCTGCTCTAGAGAACTTTCTTAAATAGTAAAACACTAGTTTCTATTTCTTGTCTAGGCACTGCTGTAACAATATAGCTATAAGTATATAATCTAACGTGTTAGTCTTAACTTGCGTTTTTTATTTTTAGTTGTATATTTTTAGTATCAGTGCTTTAAAGATTATCTATTCAACTCTATTAAATAATTTTTGTTATTTCTTGTTCTAAGTAAATCTTTTTTTCTTTTTTATAATCATTAAAAGAGGTGTAGTAATTTTTAAGTAATTTTTAATAAACTTCTAATAGTGGTAAGCAAATCCTAAGAAAGATTACACGTCTTTAACTGTTTTAAGTGTTAGCTATTTCTATATAGCAGTAATATTTTTTAGATTTATCTTTACTCTCTTTATAAATATTATAAAGCTTAGAAATTCTATTTTATTAATATAGAATTTGCACTTCCCTAGCTATAAGTACAGCTTATAATTTTTAAGCTTTCTAAGCACTTTCTTAATATACTTAATATGTTTTTTAAGCATTTTGCTAGAGTATACTAGTATATTGTTTAAGTATACTATAATAAAAACTCTAAAGTATTTGTAGAGTGCGTTATTAATAACTAATTAAAAAGTTGCTAGTGCGTTTATTAATTTAAAAGGCATAACTATGTATTTAAATAGTTTATATTTTGTTTTAAACGCTGTTATTTACTTATAACTTTTTTTAATCTTTATTTAGTAAAATCCTTTTTGAACGTTAAATTTTGTAAACTATTTAGCTCTTTAGAGTTAATTTATAAGCTCTATTATTAGTAGTAAAAAATATTAGTTTTTCTGCATTACACTGTTTAACTTTTTAAAGTTAATACATAGTTGCTACTTTCTCTTAGGCTTCTTTATAAATTAAATAAGTAAAGCTATTAGGCCTAATTCTAGTTAAATAAATCTCTTTTTTAGATTCTTTTAAATGTAATCTTTTAGCTTAGCATTATACTTAGGCAATATTAGGTACATTAGTCCTAAGCTTAGCTTAGCTCTATTATCTAGGATAATCTTTTAATCTTAATTTTAATAGTCTACTAGCTTTATAGCTTTGTTCTTCTTGAAAAGTTCCCTAAACTTATTAGTATAATACTCTTTTAGTATTTTTAGTAGTAAGAGTTCTTTTTTTATAGTTGCAACTTACTTTATTTTAAGAACTTCTATTTTCTAAAAGTTTTTTATATAGATTCTTTTAATCTTATATAACAGAATTTTACTAAATCTCTTATTTTAGGTTAAGCTCTAATTTGTTAGGCGTATTTCTTTACGTACTTTAGTAACCTTATATATAAGTTTTCTTCTAAGTATTGTTTGTTTTTGCTAGTTAATAGCAAGGTTATAGGCATCTAGCTAATTATAACTAATTAACATATCCAATCTTCTTAGATCTATAATATTAATATTTATCTAGCACTCTATGCCTGCTTTTTGTAGCTTTGTTAATTTAGTCTCTAACTTTATTATACTGTCTCTATATCTTATAAGTTTCTTGTTAGCAAATAATATTAGGATTAGTTCTTTTTTAATTTAGTACAGTATTTTATATTTCTCTACTACTTATAAGGAGATTATTATTTATATAGCTCTACTGTCTATAAGCGCCTACATGTCCTAACTATATATAGATACAGTTGTAAGCAACTGCTTTACTTAACTATTAGTATTTTATACCTTCCTTAGAGTTGTTTTAAGTATGCCTTTACTAGTATAACCTTGTTTCTAGCAGTATTCTACTTTTTTACTTGCTTACTTTTTTTTCCTAAAAAAGTAGCCTGCATTATACTTAGTGCTGTAGTATATTAAGTAACTATTATTGTAATAAAAGCTCTAATAAAAGTTTTAGTAATGTATTTCTTACTTTAGAGCTTGTATTTTTAGCTATAGCTTCCTAGCTTTATAAATTAAGCAGTCTACTGCCTTATAAATGTTTAATAATAGAGTAATATAGTAGTAGTTGTCTACTTATTATGCCTTTTTAAGTTGCTGCTAATAGTATTTGCATCTATCCTTACATTACATTTATAGAAGTTAGTAGTAGATCTCTACTTTTTTAGGCTTGTAAAAGTAATACTTATTTACTAGGCATTTGTCTGCCTATAAGTTTAAGTAGTAGTACTAGTTCTAGTCTACTTTATACTCCTTTTTATCTTTTCTATAGAACTCGCAATTAAGCTTATAGTTGTACTAAAACAACTTTTTGTGCTTTATAGTACTTTTTACTTTTTTAGCTTCTTAGTTCTTAACCTTAGCTTCTAGATTATTAAAGTAAGGTTATTAGTGTATTGCCTAATATCTAACTTCCTTAGCGTCCTTGCTAGTAATAATAATTCTTATTTAAACTATGTACTTATTAGCGTAGTATATTATTACTTTATATACCTAATATTAGTTGTTAGCTAATTATTCTAGTACAACTTTATCTTTAACCTTTTAATATATTAGCTTAGGTTTGCTTAAAGTAAAGACTTTATTATTTAGTCTTAGTTATAGTATAATTGTGTAGCTATTTATTACGCGTGCCTTCTTGTAGAGGTCTAAATTGCTTAAGTTGTTATCTAGTTCTATTTAAGCTAGGTATAGCGTCTCTTGTCTAATTATCCTAATCTTAATAGCTGCCTATCTAACTTGTTCTTCTTTGCAGTTTTTAGTAGAGTGTCTAACTTTGCTATATTAAATATATGCTTTATTATCATAACGCTTTTAGCGTTCTTTTTTAAAAAGGCTATTATAATTTCTTCTTTAAGTATTTCTGTCTTTAGCCTTCTTTTATACTTTGCTAGTTATAATAGCGTTGCTATTCCTATTATACCTGCTACGTTGCCTTCTAGTGTTAGCTAGACTAAGTTAAAAGTATTTTTTTTAGTTATATTATTCCTAAAGCTTGTTATTAATACGCGTAGCTAGCTTAACTATCGCCTGTAGTGTGTTAGGCTTATTATAGTGTACAAGGCTATCTTTAACATTTTTTTTAGGCCTACTTTAAATACTATTTAAAGAGCCTTATTATTCTAATTAATTTGTGCCAATAGTTATTTAAACTCTGCTGTGTATACTAATACTAACGTAGTCTGCTTTAGGCAGGTAATTTTCTTCTTAGCCCAGTTCTTAGTGTCTACTTTTTTAAAGATATGTTTTATTTTTTATTTCAACTTTATTTAACTTGTAAATAAAGCCTATGTCTTAGCTTTAATTCTTTTATATTTTATATTAAGTAAGTAATTATTTATATAAAGTTATTTCTAGTTAAAGGCTTTATTTTTTATAAATATACTTGCTATAAGGATTTTTTTTTAGTTAGTAGAAACTTTATTACACTTGTAGTATAGGTTAGTGCAGGTAAAAAACGTTTGTAGTTTCTTCTACTCCTCTTTATACCTCTTAAGTAGTGCTATCTTAAGTTTCTTTATAGCAACAAGTTATTTATTTCAAGTAGCTATTAGCTAACTTAAAAGCTAATTCATTATATCTATTATTAAAGCTACTTACTGTGCCTAAATATAAGCTTATTAACTAAAATTTCTTATTTTCTGTGTTTTTAAGTTATTCTTAGCGTTAGAGTTAAATGCGTTAAGCATCTTGTCGTTTTTAGACGTTAGTTAATTTAGCGTAGAAGGTCTTAGACCTTAAGCTATATTATTCTAAGTAATTTTTTAAGATGCTATTATTAATTTTAATTAAGTAACTTATTAGTTAAGTTGTCTACTAAAATCTCTAGTAGTTAAAGTGTTACATAAAGAGGAGTCTACACTTATCTAGACTTAATTTATATTAAAGCAAAGCTAATGTATACAGTAGTCTATAAGGTATTATAAAGAGTAGTTTTAAGTAGAAAAGAGTTATTAATGTTAACTAAAGATAAACAATACTAATTTTATAATAATAAAATAACCAGTTAACAATTTGTGTAAGAGATAAACTATTTAAGTTAACCACAATAAGTATAATAATAAGATCTAACATATTCTTATACTTATAACCTTCGTCCTGCTATTCTGTACATCTTTTCTCTAAGAGAGGTATATAATAGCGCTACCATCTCTTCATGCAAGACTATCCCGTATGGCCGGCCTTAGCAGGATAGCAATTACGTAATCGGCGCCCCGCGCAGATCATTGCCTTCTAACGTCGTGGCTGGTTGACCTTCAACCCTCGCTCGTACGTCAAGGAGAGAATCCTTCCTGTTACTTGTAACACTATACAGAAGAGATATTTTTTCTATTTAATTTATTTAATTAATCTTTTCTAAGTTATTAATTTCTGTACAGGCTTAATTGCTTTTAATACTGCTAATAGCAGTAAATATAGCAGTTTTTCTGGTGTACTGCCCTTTAGCTAGTATTTTACTAGATTAAATAGTTAGGCTATTAGCTTTAGTAAATTAAAATTGAGCTCCTTTCTAAACAGCTTAGTACAGACTAAGTAACTTTACTTTAAAGTCTAGTACTAGGAGTACGTGTTTTAGCACTACAGATGTATTTGTGCTAGTAAAAGTAATATAAACGTCTCCTTTTGCAATTGCTGGTAGTAGTGTAGCTATACTACCCTACTTAATATAGGTATTGCTTACACTATAAAGGTTTTAAAATAGATCCTTATTTTAGCAAATATGCGCGCTTGCTCCACTATCTAGTACCTACTTAATAATTTCTGTGGATCTAGTAGTATTAATATCAGCAATCTTCTAATTTACTAATACTATAGTTAAATGAGCATGTTCAGAATTATTTAGTATATTAGATATCTAATTTACTTAATTCTTATAGTTAATATAATTGTTTAGAGCTTTGCTAGGATCTTTTATTTATTATTCTTTTTTGTAAGTGTCCTAGTTTTTTGTAGTAATTATAGATTATTTTTAGACCCTTTTTATTATTTAATTTTTGAGTAAATAAGGACAGTTCTACGTCTACAGATTAAGGAGCTAGTAAGCTGATATAGTTCCTTTATTAATATAGCCTCTCTAATTTATATTAATCATGTTTGTAATTATAACCCTTCTAATTAGAGCTATTTTTTAAGACTTTTAGACGTCTAAACTTGTCTAAAATTTAGCTGCACATTGCTTCTATATTAATTATTGTATTTAGTCTAAAACTTTAAGTAATTACAGTAACTAAGTAGTTAAATTCTAAACTTAAATTATTAAGTATTAGAGCTGCGACAAACTTAGTAGGCAATTTAATATTTCTAGTCTTAAAGCTTAAAACTAGCCTATTACCCTTTTGTAGATAAGTTTCTACATTGTTCTAACATTAATGTAGTGTAGTATTAATAAGATCGCTACACATTAAAAAATCAGAACTAAATCTCTTTTAAGAATAAAATTTCTCTAGGTAATTTTAGAGAAAATAGAAATTAACAATATTTTTTAACTGTAATAGAGGTCTATCCTCAAGAGAAAGACGTAATATCAATAAGGCTTTTACCTCTTAGTTTTTAAGCGTCTAATAGTTTTCTAGATAGTCCTCTTTAGTTAATTTACTAGAATTAATGATTATAATATTCTTGCAATCTTGTTGTACAAGAATTAATTAAATCCTAAGTGCTTATATATTGTAGTTAGAGCTGCCTTTAAGCTTAGGCACTCTAAAAATATTACTATAATTAGCTATTTTAATCTACTAGCATAAGGCTAGAATAATTGGCTAAGTAGATATTAATTAAACACCTAGTACAGCTGTAGTTACTGTCCTTAATATAAAGAACTTTAGCTGCTAATCAAATTAATCTTCTTTTTAAGTTTTTTTAGCTTATTTGCCTTAGTTTACACTTGATACAAAAAGACTTTAATAGCAGAATCCTCCTTGCTACAAATTAATTGTTCGTCTAGTAAGATCTCCTAACTAGCGTTGTTAAGTTGTTGTGTTATAACCCTAGCTCTTGCTAAGAAACTAGCCTTAAATAGTACTAGTTCTTACGTGTGCTCGCGATCCCAGGCAAATAGAATTTCTCAAATCTTTTCGTCCTATCGCGTGATCTTTTATTAATTCTCCGGGCTCAGGATCTTTTATAGATTCTCCGGGCTCATAACCTGTTGCGGATTCTCTTTATTTCTAACTACAAGCTAAACTACAGTCTATATATACCTGTTACTTGCATTCTAGAAAGATCTATATTTACGCAATAGCTTGCGTAGTAGATAATGCAATATCTCGCAATCTTATATAATCTCACATAATAGATTGCGTAGTTGCTGTAGATTAATTGATAACAATGATAAGTGGTACTAGTAGCGTAATAGCTTCTAGTAATCAATTGATTGTAGGTTAATTATAGATTCTAGGTGTGATTTTGAGCACCTGGATCTTGTGGAGAAACAGCTAAGTAGCTTAATCTCCAACATATTATATATTTATTAGCTCTGCTTACTGCTAATATATCTAAAGCTCGCCTTAGTTGCTTAGTTATAATTAATAAACTACAACTCCCTAGAGTGTAGGTCTTAGATGCTATAAAGTTACTATAGTAATTAATAGATTAAGCTTTAAACAAAGTCTTTCTAAGTTCTAAAGCTATTAGAATAAGCACTTTATATATTAAATGCACCTGCACTTCTCTTATCTTGTAGTAATTTATATCCTTAAAAAATTGCTTAAAGTAGATTTCATTAGTTTTAGGGTCCTTAAATATAGCTATATACTTAAGGATTTTTAACTAAAAAGTATAGTAAAAGTTGTCTTTCTCTTTATTATTCTTAGCCTTAGCGTTAAGGCGTAACCTCTGTGCGCTATAAGTTTTATTATTTTTTTAACTTTTGCCGCTTTAGCAATCTTGCGTTTAATATTATAGGTACAGATATATAAGCCTTAAAACTCTTTATATACTTTTATAATATACTTATCTTTAGTATAGTATTATCTTATAGCCATAGGTATTAAGATTATAGAGTTATAATTTTATACGTTATTTTATATAAAATTTTAAGAGCTAATATATGTCTAAATTACATATATACAGTATAATAAAAGCTTGATGATAGATTACCTAGTACTTAAAGTTGCTTTAAATAACTTAAAAGTCTAGCCGTTATTATTAGTCTCCTTTAGTATTAAAGAACTGATATTGTGATGTAAAAGTTAAAAAGTATATGATATCTACTTATTTTCTATACTATACGCTAAAATAAGTTTATGTATACTTTTATTTAGTAGTTACCTATAACTTGTTACTTCTTATAATTTATTATAAAGAATATTAGTAAGAAGTAAGAATTAAAGCTTAAGCAAAGCGATAGAACTAAAAGATACTCGTAGAGATATACTTAGAGGAAAAATAGGAAGAAAATTCTTAGCCATATACCGGGTTAGCCACGAACCCGGGAAACACGTTAGGTTCTCTTTTTGCTATTTATTAATATCTAGAAGTTGTTCTTTGCTGTAACAGCTGTTTTATATAGCAAAGGTACAAATGTCTTTATATAGTAGCTTAATAGTTGCCTAGTTTACTAGTAATACATAGCGTTCTTTACTTTAGTTCTTTAAGTTAAGATAGTGTAGTGCTACTATATTAGGAAAGTAGGCAGTATCCTTAAGATATATCTGTTGTAGTACAAAAGCTATGTCTATTAATATTCAGTAGTTAAGTAGTATATAGAGCATATAAATACTAACATATTTTTTAATAAATTCCACTACTAGCTTCTTTACTATTAAAACTATATTACTTAATTCTTTAGCTCTCTTGTCTTGTAATAAAGATACTGCAGTAATAATAAGATACTGTTTCTAAAAACTTTCAAAACTACCATATTTATCTATAAGTCCTAGAAGTTAAGTACAGAGATTACCTACTTTTAAGACAGCTTTAAGAATTAAATTCAATTAGTAAAAAGCACTATTAAACTAGCAGTCTATAATAATACGCTGTTGCTGCAAATCTTTTAAAAAGATCAAGTCTATAAAAGTCTAGATATTAGTAACTTTAATACTGTTACTAAGTTTTGTAAGCTCTAGTACCTTATCTTAATACTAAATAACTTTAAAAGTATAGTTTATAATATAGTTTTTTTTGTACTTACTTCTAGGTCCTTAAGGACTTTTGATAAACTTAGTATTGAGGGCAGTTGCTACTATAGCTGCTTGCCTTAAGCTTTATCTAATAGAGGCTAAAATATTACTTAAGTCGGTTAGTTAGTAGTGTGTGTATTATGCTTAGCCTTTGTTAGACTAAAAAAAGAAATATTAGTATAAATTATTGTTTTTAAAAGTTAATACCTAGGTAGAAAGGTAGTAAAATTAGTGTAGAAGAAAAGTTAATAAGTTAACAAGATTATAGTTTAACTTTACATGTAGTAGTAGTATCCTACTAGCAGGCAGGTAAAAGCAAAAGGAAACAAAGTCTATACTGCGCTAAAATTAGTAGGTTTTGCAATAAATTTAGTTGCTATAATTAGCTACTGCTTTGCAAATTTAAGAAATTAGGTGTAGTATTAGTACAGTAGTAAGGTATTATAGCCACTTAGACAAACGTCGACTTTTCTGGAAACTGCTTAGAAACAACCGGATCTAGGAGAAACAACCACGAGAAATCGATTGCAAGAGAGGGTGAAAGAGTCGCCCTACCCCTCCTGCTAGGAGAAAAATTTCTCTAAAAAGCTCAGACCACATGCCAAGGCATCTAGAGCTAATAGAAGTTAAGAAGCTTATTAAAGCTTAAATCCACCAAGAAATAACAACAACAACAACAAAAAACAACAAAAAACAAATTGCCTCTAGAGACTTAGGAGGAACAAATAAGAAACAAATAGAGATAGAGGACGACAATATAACAGTAGAGAACGGCCAAGCTACTACGCCGCGCCTAGAAAGGCAAACCCTAGAGGAGGAACCACAAAGGCCTACCCACAATCAAACTAGAAGCAATTTCTCTCCTTTTATTAGAGCTATACCTTGATTCCCAATTAGGAATAAAACACTAAAAGCCTTCTTAGTTAAAGAGGCGCTTAAAATTGCTAGAAACCTAGTAATTTAAGCTGCTAACTTAGCTGAAAACAACCCTACTCAGCAAATAAGCCTACTAGACCTAGTAGAGGTCTTTAGAGACTATATAGAAAATAGTAGAGAACACGCCTATCCAAGCCTCCTACGCTACTATAGCAGGCAACAACAAAGATTAACTATAGACAAATATACAAAGGACTTAAAAACCAAGGGCTACTAGCCTAAAAGATTGCTAACTAGTCTTAGTTAGTAAAACCCTAGAAGACTTTAACGCCTACAAACTTAGAAACGCCTTTAACAACGCATTTGCAATAAAAAAAGAAGTACTATTACCTGTAGTTGCCTTAATTACAAAATCTTTAAAAGGAAACAAGATTATTACAACTACACTAGCATGTTATCTATAGGCTGCCTACAAATTACAGCCTTAAGATTATTAAAGAAGAGATTAAAACTTTTAACAAAGGTCTTAAAGTAATAGGTAATCCTTTTTAGCTTACATCTAAGAATAAAAGAGAATATTAAAACTTTAGCTTAGCCTGCGTAGCCTTTGCTACAGAGGACGAGGCCTAGAGAGCTATTAAAGAGAAACTCTATATCCTAGAGGAAAGCCTTAGAGCAGAAAAACTACAAGTAGTTAATATCTTAAGGCAATGCACTAAGTGCTAGAGATTTAGCTACCTAAAGAATAAATGCTTAAAAATAGCCTGCTAAACTTGCAGCAAGCCTTACTACACTAACTAGCACAAGTGCAAATTCTGCACTAGTAAAAGGAAAGCCTGTATTTACACTATATTTAAGTGTGCTAACTGCAACAAACCTCACGCGGCTAATAGCCTAGAATACAATATCCTATAAGCTAGGACAACTAGAACTAATTAAACTAATTAGTATAACTAAAGTCTTACAAATAAATGTTAATAGAAGTAGCCCTACTATAGAAAGCGTAATTAACTTAGCTATTATAACAAACGCTAAGATTATTGCAATACAAAAGCTGTAGTTAGTAAGAGGGCTATATAAGGATACTAGGTTAATTACCTACCTAGACTTTACTTAAATCTTACTAACCTATAGAGAATTATAACTAAGAACTTTATTCTATATTTAAAAGGATATAGAAGTAGAAGTTAATCCTTACATTAGCAACAACAACAACTTTTAAGCAATTATATTACTTTTTAACTTAAGGAAAATCTACATCTACAACATTTACAACAAAAAAAGCTTAAAACAAGGCTTAAATACAACAATAATCTAAAAACGCCTTTTAGAAGAGTCTATAGATTCTTATTTAATTATCCTAGGGGATTTTAATTGCCACTACCCTAAATAGAGAATATAAGAGTGCAACCTAAATTAATAAGTAGAAAATTTAGTAGAGTAGATAGACAATTAAAACCTTACTCTACTAAATACTATAAGAGTTAGAACCTTCTTTAGAGGCCATATAAAAAAAGAAAGCGTACTTAACTTTACCTTCTTAATAAACAATATAGCGTCTACTATAATAGACTAGCAAGCTATCCCAAATACTAGATTAGACTATTATGCTATCCTCTTTAGCATTACTAATTAAAGTTAGCTACCTAGCTAACTAAAGAAATACAACACAAAAAAAACAAACTAAAACCTTTTTAAGACTACTCTATAGAAGGAAATACTGCAAGTAAAGCTAAAGAATTAAGTACTAGCTATACTACAAGCGTCTAACAACCTCTTAAGGCAACTTCTTATAGGACTTAATAATCCTTTAGAAGAAAGCTTAGATAAAATAGCAGAGGATCTTACAACAGCTATTTAAAAATTACTTATAAAATCTACTCTGCTTGCAAACTTAAAGCTAAAACTAAAGCCTTAGTAGTTTAGTAATTTAGATATCCTTAAGGCTAGCCTATACAGAGCCTATTAAGACTACAAATAAATAGCAAGAAGAGAAGATAATACTTTATACTTATAGAAAAGAGACTACTTGCTCGCTAAGAACAATTACCTTAAAGCTATTAGAAAGGCTAAAGTTAACTATTAGGAACAGTTTCTCTAAAACAAATTACCTAAAGAGACATTTAAAGCTATAGCTTATACAAAAAACAACCTCTTAACAAAAATCCTAGCTATTAGAAGTAAGGAATTTTTTAAAAAGAAATGCTAAATTTTTAGAAAGGAACTATTCCTACTACCTTCTACTACACTAGCACTAAGGCTTAACAACTACCAAGGAAACAATAAATAGAAGTAGCTAACGTTAACTATAGAAAAGCTCTATACTGCTTACAAAAAGATAAAAGCCACCTTACTAGGACCTAATAGAATTAGCTAAGAAGTTATCTTAATAGCGTACAAATACTAACTAAACACCTTCTATAAAGTCTATTTAATACTCTTTAACCTAAGATACTAACTAAGGTGCTAGAGAAAGGCTAGAGAAGTTATCTTAAGGAAACTAAACAAGCCTGATTACTTAATCCTAAAGGCATATAGAGTTATCTCCCTTCTGTGCTGCCTAGGGAAGGCACTAGAGAGGCTTTACGCAAAGAGACTAGGTGTACTAGCAGAAACAACAGACCTACTCTACTCTTTATAAATAAGAGGTAGGCTTAAAAAATTAGCTATTAACGCTGCACTACTTTTCTACAACAATATTTAATAACAAAGGCAAAAGAAAAAAGTTACTTTAACAGCTTTTCTAGATATTAGAGGCGCTTTTAACTATTTATCTAGAAACAAGCTGCTAAAGAACATATGCAACTAACAACTACTAACCTGCCTTGTATTATAGACTAAGTTATTCCTTACTAAAAGGTTACTAGAGCTATCCTTTGATAGGCAAACAGAGAAACTATAAGAAGTTAATACTAGTACGCTATAAGGAAGCCTAGCATTGCCTATTCTATTCCTTATTTATATAAAACTGCTATTCTAATTAATTACAGCAAACGACAATATATACTCCTTATTCTATATAGACGACCTACAGATCTCTATATTAACAACATCTATTAAGAAGAATATTAAACTACTAGAAAGAGAACTAGCAAATCTCTTTAGCTAAGCAAAGGAGCTAGCTATTAAGTTTTATAGCTTAAAAATACAATTAGCTAATTAGACAAAATTAAAAAAAAACGCTAGCAGATTTCTTACGCTACCTACAAAGAAGACTTTCTAACTAAAAAAACTAGTTAGATAGCTTAGTATACTATTTAATAATACTCTAAAGTTTAAAGATTACTGCTACATAAGGATATAACAAGCAACTTAATCCTTTTCCTACCTAAGCAGGCTAGCTAATATTAATAAAGACCTCTTACTTAGAGCAATAAGGTAATTATATCTAGCTTGTATTACAAGTATAGCAGATTACAGATAGTAACTATTTTAGAAAAGACAACAGCACGTCTTTAATAGCAAGTAGAAACTTTAAAACTAGGCTTGTAGAAAGATTCTAGAGACTTTTAAGTTATCTTCTGCAATACTAAGCGTAGCAATAGAGGCGACTAACTTAACTAAATAACTTAGTCTATCTCCTTAGCTACCTCTAACACAGAGAAACTGCAATAGTACGCCTACACGCTATAGAACGCGAGAACCCTATACAAAGTTTAAATATTAAACAAGCTAAAAAACCTAAAAGCAGAATTCTATAAGAAGCTATTAGTTAATAACAGCCTCCTTTTAATATACTTAGACGCCTTAGCAATAAAAGAAGGCAAAGGAATTAGCGTAGGCGTTGCTTTTTATAAAGAAGCTACGCTTATAAAAGAACTACAAAACAATATAAGAAATAACTAGCTAGTTTACAACAGCAAACTAGAAGGTATTACCTTAGGGCTAGAGAGAGCAGTTAGCCTTATAGACAACTACTAGAGCGTTACAATATATGCAGACAACTAGGCAGCTTTATTTTAATTAAAGAGCACTTTAAATAACCTTAGCTAAGAGTAGCAAATTAAGTGTATTAAGGCAGCAATTTAACTTAAAGAAAAAGGCGTCTCCCCTACGCTACAATAGGTCCTAGGCTACTAAAATATACTAAAAAACAATAAAGCAGACTCCCTTGCAAAAGAGGCTACAAAAATAACCCTCTTAACAAATAAAATAAGCCTAGTAGTTATTAAACAACTAGCTAGCGCTAATTAGTTAAGCCTATTTAAAAAGTACAAAAGAAAAGCAATTAGCAAAAATCTAAATACCTACTTAGTAATATTTAAGTAGAAAGTAAGAAAGCAGATACTTACTTCTATAACAAGAAAAAATATATTTAGCGCTTTCTTTTAACTTAAACTAGAACACTACTACCTAAGAAGCTACCTTTGTAAGAGAAATTTAGTAGACTCTAAAGTTTACATATGCAACTATAGCTCTCTGCAATATCTACTCTAAACAGACCTAGGTATTAAGGCTACTTTAGCTTTTATTTAAGAAACTAAAGTTAGTACACAGGCTTAATACAAAGGAACTACTGAAAACTAGATGCAATTGCCTGTTTAGGCGACCAAGCTCTATATATAGCCTCCCCCTCCTCCTCCTCTTCCTTCTCCTCTACTTATAGGCTAAGAGCCTTACCTGTATTTAGATAACCCCCTCTATGTATATAACTAAGAAGACAAACCTACGTAGATACCTGCAGGCCTTGGCCTACACGTCTTATATAGCCTTAGGCTGAGAAAGGACGTTAAACTGCAATAAAAAAAAAAAAAAAACCCCCCAAATTTAGGGCGCGCAAGGTGGGGGTAATTTTCTTTTATAAGTAAAAAAACTACTCTAACTTGGAAACAAACTCTTTAATAGCAGTACTAATAAACTTTGCCTTAAAAGCTAGAAACGTTTCTTTCTTATTTATAACTAAGTAGTAGAAAGCTGCATAGCTTTCCGCCTGTTTATCACTAGATACAAAATATAATTTAAGTAAAGGAATTATTTCTTTTATATTTTTAAACTGTTCTAAAACTAAATTAGCTAAGTACTATAGTTTAAGGTATCTTTTTGTAATACTAGTAGTGTGTCTTTATATAAGAGCTATATAAGCGCGCTTAGTCTAGTAGTAATCTAAGTTAATCTCTAATCAGTCTTTTATTAAGGCCTGCTATTAAAGGAACGTAGGGTTGGTTCTATTGTTAAGATTTCTAATAGTAGGCGTGCGCTTTATAAGCTTAATGCGTAGTATCTTAAAGGTAGTAGAAATATACTGTATTAATTAGCTTAATAGTATATCTGCTTTTGTTAGTAGTGTTTTAATAAATAGTATAGCTGTGTCTCAAAACAGCGTAACTTCCTGTGTTAATTACGCGACTTGCGCATTTAAGCAGTTAATTTTATCTCTATAAGGTGTAACTAGATCTTCCTCTAAATTTACTTTTTCTTCTTCCTTAACTCTATTCTTTTTAACAACTAGTTACTTGCTAGTTACTTTATTAAGAATTGTTGTTAACTCTAGTAGCAGGTTGATTTTTAGATAAGCTCTAAAGAGGGTCTAGGATAGTTTTAGTTAGCTATTAGCAATTAATTCTAATACTAATAAGTTGTTAGTAGTCTCTGTGTTTCTACCTTAGCACACTCTACTTGACTTTTCTAAAGTAACTTGCCTTATTTTTAAGGTTAAAAGTTCTAAACTTAAAGGCTCTAGTTAGTAGGAGATTTAAGAAATTTTACTTAAGGTGTTATTAGACTTAATAGTGTAAAGCTTTTAGTTTATATCTAGAGAGGCTTAGGCTTAGGCGTGGTCTAAACAAACAGCTGCAATATTGTTTTAAATGCTGTTACTAGCTAGGACAAGATTTTTAATATAACGTTTCAGCGCAGGCAAGACTTACAAATTAGTATTAGTAGAAGGGATTATAGTAAGGCATATAGGAGTGCGTTGTAATCTACAAATAAGCCTTCATTTAAATAAGACACTTATAGGCCTTGTACAAAAAGATATTAAAAATCTATAAAGCAACTATAGGTCCTGAGCTGTCTTTATACCTGCAATCTGGGCCAGGGCCGGAGTCGGTCCAACACAGATAAGATCCTAAGATAACGGTGAGGATAATAGAGTTGTAACGTGTTCGTTACACTACTCTTTACTAATTAGTTGCAAAAGTTGAAAAAATGATTGTATGTAGTTAATAAGATTCGCACAGTGGGTGGATAAGTTCTAGGAGGAAAGCTTAGACCACCTAGCAATAATTAGGGTTAAAAAAATTTGCTAAGTTACTAAAAAACACGACTAGTTAAAACGTGTCTAACGACAATCGCTAGCCTATAGCTAGTAACAAGATTACAGTAGGATTGCAATAAAATCACAATATAATACAATAGAGGAGGAAAAAAACACGTACGTACTATAGCAGGAGCCTAAAATACTTTATAAAGCTACTATATCTTACTTACTGCTTTTCATTTTTTAAACAGCACTACATATAAATAATGTATATATAATATACTACACTGTAATATAGCGTACAACCTCTACCGCAAGCATTAGTTTATTCTAGCCTTTTTTCTAAAAAACGTATTTTTTGCTACTGTCTACTTAGTATCTAATTTAGTCTAACCTAAACTGCTTATGCAAATACCTAACTTTACAAAGTATGTTAAAACTTAACTACTTAGCTAAACTCCTAAGTTTATAAGAATTTTAGCAAGTTTCTTATCTACAATATTTTAATATATAAACAATCTATTTAGCCCTAGTTTAGCTAGTTGTAGAAAGAGTATATAATTTCTAGAGTATTTGCTAATACTGGCGTAGTATTTAAGATCTATTACTTTAGTATCCTTCTTTTCCTATTTATTAAATAAGGGCTAAGTATAAAGACAAAAACTTAGCTTAAATAGCTATTGCAAGACGTTAAATTAGCAAAAAAAAAAAAGTAAGCTTTTTATTATTGCATGTATAAGTTAGTAAGTAAGGCAATAATAATATTACTGCTTTACTTTATTTAGAAGCCCCTAGTAGTAAAGTAAGAAGAATAGGCAGAATAGGGCGCGTTAAGTTAAAAGGTAATTAATGTTTTTGTTTTGCTTTTCTTTATTTCCGTCTAAATATGCTAGAGCGACACAATAATTGCCTGCCGGCAATGCCAAACAAGGGGGCATAAGCCTAGATACTTGTTGTTAGCAATAAATCCTTTTTTTACTAAAAAGGCGTCTATAATACAGTAGGGTGACAAAAAAAAAAGAAATCAAGAAAGTTATAGTTTTCAAAGCTTTATATTTCAATAACTAGAAGGGCTATACTAAAAGGGGTTAGTGATTTAGAAAGCCAAGAACCTCCTTTTCAAGATAGGTTGCTTAGTAAGCTGCTTAGTTAGCACAATTGCGCCTGTAATCTTGCTTAAAATATGTAAAAAAAAAGCAAAAATCGATTTCGGCATATCTTGTTTGTAAACGTATAAAAAGGGCTAAAAAGAAATTCAGTTTAATTAGCTTACGTAAGCATAATGTGAGCAAATTTTAGAGTAATATTTCTTATTCTAGGGGTTGCTTACGTAAGCACTAATTACGTAATAACTTAATAAAAATATAGTATATTTACTCCTCTTGTTTATCCTAACTTTCTATTTTTATATTATCTCCTCTATAGCTAGCAATCTCTCTTAATTTAAACAACAAGTTTATACTTTATATTTACACAACAAATCTATCTCCTCTATTATTAATATTATACTAGAAAAGCATTCTAAAAGTATTTACAATACTCTTTATTAAATTAAATAAAAAAAGAACGTTCTTTTATCTATTATTAGCTTTAAACAAGGTCGTTCTCCTAAGATCTTAAAAAAAGCAAAAAGAGTACTTAATAGAGACCTTACAAGAAGCTCTAAAAAGACAATTTAACGTCTTTTTAAAAAAAATAGTATGGATCTTTTAATTAAAAGCGTACAACGCTTTTTAAAAAGGAGAACTATTTTCTTTATATTTCTTAAAGAAAGACGTCTTTAGACACTAAAAAAGCTTATAATTGTTATATTTACGCTAAGCAAATACTTAAGAACATTGAAAATATAAACTTTTATAAAGTTTTATTTTTAGACGAGTCTGCTATTAAGCGTAGGCAGAGTGCTAGGACAGAATACTATTAAATAAAGCACAATAATAGAATAAAAAAGAAAATTGTTTCTATACTAAATACAAGGAAGTTCTAAAAGAGTCTAATTATGATATAGTAAACTATATTATATTTATAATATTTTTGTTATTTTAACTTATTCTTAGAAAACTTACTAATTTAGTTATAGGTTAAGATATTTCTATTCAAGTTTAGGGTATAATTTAGATAAGTAGAAGATCTCAACTAGTAGTAATTAAAAAGCCCTTTAATTACTACTTTTTTAAAGAATTTAGACTATATTAAAAAGATCATAATTCCTATAGTAAAACCTGCAATAAAAAATGGTAAGTTATATATACTTTATTTTTCTATTTAGAGGCTTATTACTTTAAATTTAAATTATAAAGTTAGAGTCTTTCTTTATATATTTAAGCAGCTTACTAACTTCTATATAGGCTAGAAGTTTTAGCAGGATAACGCTGAAGTTTATAAAACTGCAGAAGTTTTATCTTAGTTTTCTAGAGATAAGATATTACTTTTTAAGCATCCTGCCCATAGTCCTAATCTAAA
Source organism: Alternaria gansuensis (assembly GCA_009289805.1). NCBI lineage: Eukaryota > Fungi > Ascomycota > Dothideomycetes > Pleosporales > Pleosporaceae > Alternaria > Alternaria gansuensis. The sequence continues at coordinate 5,659 of WBOK01000229.1, read as the reverse complement.
TTCTATAGAAAACGTGTAGGCTTTGCTTAAAAACGCTTTAGCTAAAAGGCCCGTATAGCAGCCTTTAAGGCTGCTATAAAGGAGGAATAGGATTAATTACCTTAAAAGGCAATTAATAATTGTATTCTATTATTACTAACGCGTTGTTTGCAAGTAAAAGAAGCTAAAGGCTAGTACACTAATTATTAGTACGCTATTGTAGTTATTTATTAAGAAAAAACTTAAAAAACAAGCTCTTTGTTATTACTTAACAGTTAATTTTACAAGTACTTTTAAACTTACACATAAATATAATTAGCTTGTGTTATCTATTATATGTAAATAATAGCGATTTTTACATATTCAAAAAAAAGTTATATTGTAATATGTTCTTAAGTTTTTAAGCCTGTATTTTCACTGCGAAGATTGAGAGCAGTTATGCTGACTAAGCAGCTTACTAAGCAGCCTATCCTAAAGCAGAGGTTCTTGGCTTTTCAAATCACTAACTCCTTCTAGTATAGCCCTTGTAGTAATTGAAATATAAAGCTTTGAAAATGATAACCTTTTGGATTTCTTTTTTTCTTGTCACCCCTCTGTAAGTAAATTCTTAATAGTATACGAGCCTTGTGCTTTATATACTTAGCGTCTTCTAGTCTAATTTTATTTTTAATAAGTAGGCTTTTCTTACTTCGTAAAACAGTAAATAAATTACTTCTAAAGTTTTTAGTAGTTAGCTATGTATTCTAATTTACTCTTTTTTAAATAGGCGAAAAGACTTCTAGATTATTTTAGAATTAACTAGCTTGCCATTGTAAAGAATTTCTTTAATATTAATTACTTTATTTTTTAGCAGCTCTGCCTTGCAATATTCTTTATAAAAGAACTGTTTATTAGAGGTTGTATTATATGTAGTAATCACTTAATCAAATGTAGGTACTTGTATATAGTATATATTAAAGGCTTAATAACTAACTCAATAACTATTATAGCTGTAGGAATTAATTTTAAATCTTTAATAATTACGCCTAGCTACCTTCTTCTTGTTTAATAGGTAGGCTTAGCAGCTATAAGCAAAGATTCTACTCTAGTCTAGGCGAAGATTAGCAGTCTAATATCTAATTACAAGTAGTTAATAGTATTAGAAATATTTCTTAAATTGTTCTTTAAGCACCCAGTTAGAAAATTAGTAGCTATAAATCTTATTAGAGCTTATTTTATATAAGTAAGCTGCTACATTTATAATTACTAGCTAAAGCTTCGCTAATAAATTAGCGCTTATACGCATTTTAATAGCCTTTATAATTAGCTTTTAGCTAGCTCTCTTTGATAAGCTATTAGGCTTATAAGTATATAGCAGTAGCGTCTTACATACAATCTCCTTCTCTATTGCCTATTCTTCATATCATAGTTGTCCTCTCTAAGGCATTGTAGTAGTGTTATTATTTTAATAAATCTCTATAATTTCTTGCTAACATTTTCTCTTAATTGTTGTAGTAAAGCTTTTAATTATAAGTATAATATTATGTAGTGTTTTTTACTAGATATTATAATTATATAGCTTGCCTAAGTAGTATTCTTTAATAATTAGTGCCTATTTCTTAAGCAGTTAACTAGTTAGGAAATTAAATAAATCTTATAAGATTTTGTATAGAAAATAAAGTAATTTTTCCTTTAGTTGGTGTAAAATTACCTGTAAAATACAAGCTATTGCGTAGTAGTTATATTTTAATAGCTTCTTGCTAGTAATCTTAACGTTTTACGCTAAGTAGACTAGAGCTTTAATAGCTTATTGTCCTAGGTGTCTTAATTGTTAATACTATAGGTTCTTATTACTAGTGCGCACTTAAGGTTTCCTTAACTATACTACAGCATTTACTAGTAGTAGCTAAGCAATGTAATAAGAAAGTTGCTTGTATTTAATAAATAAAAAATTAAAATAACACTCTAGGTTAATTAAAACAACATTTTTCTTAATTATTCTAAATTCTATAATATAATTATATCTTAAGTACTAAGTGCCTGCCTGCTTAAGCTGTGCTTTAGAGATAATATTAACTTAGAAACCTAGTACAAATTTAACATTAGTAAGTAGAAAGTTAGCTATCTTAGAGCTAGCCTTACTATATAAAACATTTTTAAGCAGCCTGTTTCTTGTTCTAGTAACTAGAATAGATTAAGTGCCTGCCTTAACAGTTTTGTCCTTAACATCCTTGCGATAGGTGCCTAGTACTAGGTAATTTATACTATTAACTAAGTAGACTACTGCTCTACTATTTATAATTATACAAAAAGACATTATATAAAGAGTAAAGGCTGTACTAAATATGTTTGAACTAATTTTCTTAATTAAGTCTCTTAAGTTAATTAGTACTAAAACTAATAAGCTAAGGTATGTCTCTACTTAGTTTATTAGCAGCTAATCTGCTAGTGCTAGCTTTCTAGCCTTTTTTTTTTAAATCTAGGTCTATAGTGTTGCCTATCTATCACTATTTTATTGCTTAACAATCTTCTTTTAATTATTATTAATTAGTTTAATTAGTATCTTATTAGTAGAGTTCAATTCTATAACTATAGTTTAAACTTAGAAGTAGTTACTTAGTGTCTAGAAGTATTTACTTGGCTTATAAAGATATGGGTATAATTACTTACTACCTTTACTTAGCTGTAAGACATTTGATAATTATTAAGCTATCTTTAATTTAGATCTAGTTTAGAATACTGCGTGTCCTTTTTCTTTTAAGAAAGTAATTAACTAATCTTACAATAAAATACTAAAAATCTTTTCTAAATTATTAAAAGTTAATTAAGCTTTGCTAAGTATTATTACTTATACTAGCTTATTGCGCTTCTTACGTAACTAGTTTAGAGTAATTTTAGTGCTTAAAGCATTTAAAAAATTGGTAACGTAAAGCATCAGCAAGCTACCCACCCCAGCAAACCGCCCAAAACATGCCAAGACTCTACCCAACTCTCTTCCCTTAATATGTCTAACTAACACAACGCGCAATTACTTAAACATAAAGATAGACTTTAGCTTGCCTTTTAAGCCTATAAATTTAACTAATTCTAAAGCTACTAAGCTGCTGCTGCTGCTTTTAACATTAAACGCTAGGTTCTTAACTAACGCGCTTATAGAGTACCTTTTTGCCTAGACATACGCTTAAACTTCTATAAGCTTACTGCTACTAAAAAGTAAATAATTGTCTAATTTATTCTTAACCTTAATTTGTAAGGATTTACGCCCTAGCTATATAAAGTAGTAGATATAGCTAATAAACTGCTAGGTATTTATAGTAGCAAGCCTATTAGCAAGAACTAGGCTAAGCGCTTTATAACGCGCTTAAATAAGCTTAAAATAGCCTTTAATTAAGCTAAGAATAGGCAAAGAATACTATAAGAAGATCTTATAATTATTAGTATGTAGTTTAAGCTAGTTGTAGACACTAAAGCTAAGTATAGCGTACATAATAACAACGTGCACAACTTTAAAAAGACTAGCTTTTAAACAGGCGTAATTAAGTTAATAAAAGTTGTTATAGGTTTAGAAAGGCGTACTTAGCCTAACCTAGTCTAGCTAGGCAATTATAAGTATATTACAGTTATCTAAAGCATCTGCGCTGCTAGGTATACAACTCTGCCCTTTATTATTTATTAAAAACGCATTTAGATTTCTATATAGTATAAAGAGACCTTAATACTACGTAATTAAAAGCTCTTAGTCTCTAAAGACTGCTAAACAAACAACGCGCTTAGTTTAAAGTAGTTAAAGCACTTTAATGCGCATTTAAAGGCGCGTTAAGTAAGTAAGTATAAGCTACTTATTTTAACAAGCTATAAAAGCTATCTTAACTAGAATTTTAAGGACTACTGCCTTAAAAATAAGGTTTTAACTTTCTATATACTACTTTATTTGTTGTATATTTTTTAGCTGCTTAACATTATCTGCTTTTTACTACTAAAGCACAAGTACTCTTAACGTGTTAGAGACTTAGCACACTAATACGTTTTCTATATGAATAAGGAAGGCTTTCTTCCTGCCTTTAAAGACGCGTTTTCTCATGTGTTTACAAAAGATAACTACTAGAAAGCCTTTAAAGTAGTAAAGCTAGTCTTTTAAAACGCGCAGGTAGTGTTAAATTATCTTAAAGTGTAGCTGTGTACCCTGCTAGAACCTCTCTTTCTAGAGATGCTGTAGTAGTTAAAGACTCTAAGCAATACTTACAAGTTTAGGTCTTAGTTAAAGCTTATATATAAGTCTTTTACTTAATTACTTATTATAGCGCAGTTAGGCTTCTCGAAGCTTATAAAAGAAGCTAAACTTATACTATACTAAAACGCGCTGCTTATTACCCGCATTTATAAAGTTAAAAAACAATTAGTAGTTATAACTTAACAAAAATTGCGTAAGAAAAAGCAAATTTAGTAAAGTAAAACTATAAAGAACAAGACTACAGCAGCGCAGGTAGCTGCTAAGGCGTTTACAGCGCCTTAGCAATTAAAAAGGGCTTGTAGTAGTAGTAATTAAGAACTAGCGTAACTAGCTGTACAGTGCTGTAAAAACTGTAGCAAGACTAGGCACAACGCGTGTACGTACAAAAAAGATACAAAAGCCTCTTCTAAATTAAATGCAAGCACTACATACGCTAGCTCTTTGTTTAATAGCAATAAAATTAAAGATTTATAACCTGTGTTGCTCGTGCCAAGCTTTTTTGGGCGGTTCGCTAGGGTAGGCAGCTCACTGATGCTTTACGTTAACTACTAACAGTATAATAACTTTAGGTAGCAAGTAGATTATTGCTTGTCTATATAAGAGCTGCTACTTAGTAAACTAATACTTAAGGCTTTTTTATCTTTAGTAAGCCTTGTCTAAGTAAGATCTATATTACGCCCTAATTAAATACTAAGTATTGTAATCTATAAAAGCAAGATCCTCTTTTAGAATCTTTACTAAAGCTTAAAAACTAGTAAAGTTTTAAGTAATTATGCTTTATAAGGCGTTTAAAAGTAGGTCTAAATATATAGTCTTGCTAATCTAGTTTTTAATATTAGTAATTTTAGCAACTTTCCTTATTTATTAAGCATTGTATACTTTTTACCTGTTAACTAGCTTATTATAATTTTTTTTAAGACTTAGGGTTAATTATATAAGCCTTGTATTTACGTTAAGTAATTTTGTAGTTCTCTTATTTTTAAGCGCTTACGCTAGGTAGTAAAGCAATAAGCTCTTTAATATTCTTAGGCAACTTAGGATACTAAGGCTCCTAGTAATCTATTAAGCGCACGTCTAAGAGAATAGGGTTAACCTAATTCTAAATACCTTTCTCTAAGTAGTGCAGTCTTAATAAAGCAAACTAGGTTAGCTAGTCTAATTAAGCTTCAAAGATTACTCCTAAGGCAATAAGCAGTATAATAAAGAAGTTTATATTAGTAAGATACTTTGTAGGATTAAAACGTAGATTATTATTAAAGTTAGCACAGAATTAGTAGGTTAGTAGCTATATTAGTAATAATAGTAGCCTGTAAGTTGTAAGATAGATTAGTAGGAGGTTAATTATATAATTAAGTAGGTAAAAAGTACAGCAGCTACAGCAATCTTGTAAGGGGTGGCTTCAGGCAATAGTACTTGCTTCACACCACAGAAGATAGTGAGAGATGGCTCTAGAATAATAACGTGTGTATA
>WBOK01000228.1:0-116191 GCA_009289805.1 Alternaria gansuensis | reverse complement strand
ACGAACGATACAATGCTCGGACTGTTCTTCTCCCCCTTCGACACGAAGACCGATGGCTCACATCGAGTAAAGTTAGACCTCACCAAAAATGGTATCTACAGAATGTTTATTACATTAAAAACTTGTCTTCAAAGGCTAAAGCTAATAACTTACTAAAACTAGCCATATAATAAATATAATATAGTAGTAAAGTATAGAAATAAGCTAAGAATGATAGAGCAAAGTAACGAATAGTGTATTACAGCTATTTCAAGTATTAATATAATTAAGTAAGTAATTTGACTTTCCAATATTTTTACTAGCAAGCACTACCTTTTTGATTAGTAAAAAAGAATTATACTTCAAAATACAGTTTTAAAATCCACAATAGTAGCTATATAATAACTAAGCTTTGTTTTAAGTTAGCGAATTACTTTAATTAGTATACTAGAATAAAGTTGCTAGTAGCTATTTCTTATTAATTAATAAAAGTTACAAAAGCCATAGCTTGTTTAATCTTTACTAGCCTTAAAATAAAAATATCACGTCTTATGTACCATTATACTTATTATATGTAGTATAGCTACTTAATGTTAGGTGTTTTGTACTTCTAAGAGAAGTGTAGACTTATTAGGCTAAAAAGCTAATATAGAGTAAGATTTTTTTTTTTACTGGAATAAAGATTTTACTGTGCTTAAAAGCTTCTTTTAAAAATATTTAAAGCACTAGCTTAGTTCTACTTACCTTTTATACTATAGTATCAACACTTAATGTTTACTTACATACTTTACTTTCACTTGTTCTTAAAAATAGTTCTTAGTAGTTGCATGCTTTGAGGAAAACGTTAAAATTAAGGTTTTAAATGAAGTTGGTTTTTATAAAGTTTTAAAATATGTGAATAACTTACCTACTTTAATAGCTAATATAATAAAAAGGTATTTCATAAGTACTAAAATAATAGTATATACTTTAGTATTATTTTAAAAGCATGGTACTAAGCTTAATGTAGCTAATAAAGCTACTACAGAATAGACATTTTAAAAAAAGTAAATATAAAAAACGGTACTTTTATAGTCAAGAAACAAATAGAATTAAAAACTCTGATGAAGTTTAAGACGCGTAATAATAAAAGTAAAGTAATGAGAAAACGTGTATAAAAGTAAGTAATTTAATTTAAAAATGCTGTAAATGCTATAGTAAAGCAAAATACAATCTACGCATATATAAGTAAATCATGATAGAAGTTTTTAATCAACTTATTTTACTATAAATACTAATTACTCATTTAAATAGAGTAGTACAGTGGTGTAAAGTTGTAGTTCTAGTAGAGTTTTAGCAAAAGCCGGCCACTTGCTTATTCTAGCCACTCGCTATGTTCTACGTCATTTCAATATATCATAAATATAAAACTTTTAAGATCTTTCATAAACTTGAAAGTATAGCTAAGTAGTTAAGACTTGAGGTACTTAACAAATTTAAGTACTTATATAAGTAAAGGTATTTATCTCATAAGACTAAGACCTTATACAGTTATTGCTCGAATGCAAAATGTATATTTAAGATAATAAAGAGAACAAAAAGCGTATAAGAGGCTAATTGTGTCATAGAGTAAATTTAGCCTTGTACCTCAAGCGTAGTATGTTGTTATAAATAGCTTTATACCCTGATTAATTAAGTATTTTAAACGAGGGTGTGCTTGTAAGGACGCAGCTCGTAGACAACTCCGCTACACACCTCTAAAAGAGTAGTAACAACTAAGATAGTTATTGCTTGTCTAGAATAGTATATATTTGCATTCGTCCCGCCATAGCTCCATTTCCAAACTTGCTTTGTGACCGCCTCACCCTTCACACGGTCGCCGCTCGAGAGCCAAGTCGCGTCTCCAACCCACACAGCCCTTCACCATCTACAGCCAATGGCTCGCGACGCGCAATACAATGTCCACGTCTTCCGGCTAGACCACCGGCAGCTTCTTTTTGTACCAATGGATGAGCTGTTGTGGAGTACGACTGTTGCGAGGAGCGACGGGCTTCTTCAGTAAGCGCAGGTATCGATCGAGGTAGCGGAGCGCGGGGAGTGCGATCACATGCACTATTCGTTCTGTGACGTTTTGCTGAATCGCAAGACTACTGAACATCGATACATGATCGCGTTCGCTTCATTGTGAGCCGCATGTGCCCATGTCGAAGTTGAGAGCAATGGATGTTGAAGGTTGTCATTCACGAGCGACAGGAGCCAAAACAAACAGCATTTTGGGGATGCTTGGCGCGAAAGAGCTACGACCAGCAAGGGGCACTTGCCGGATCACAGGCCGCTAGTTAGCGAGTGGGCCGTCATGCAACGGCAACCGAGACCTTATAAAGCAGCGATTTCTATAATCCTATCTTTGCTTAAAACAACACGCCAGACTCTCACATTTACAAAGCCACTGTTACTTGCTCAGGCGATTCCATGATACAGGCGAAACGAGAAAGGGATGACTCTCCCTCCGATCCAAAGTATCCACCGAAGCGGCAAACCATTGGCACGCGTCCGCCTCATGATCCGTTATCAGCCGCCACATCGAACAGTAGTGCAGCAATACGGAAGCTTAACGAGAAATATATCCTCCAATTTGAGGAAGAATGCCGCAAAGCCATGACGGACGACGTCGAGATCGACCTTGGACCGCTCTTCCAAAGCTTTGGTTTGAAATACTCTCGTATGAGGGAGGTCATCAACACTCGACGGAGTCAAAGAGTCCAAGGTGTGTAGCAATCTCAATGCTGAAAAATAGGGCTAATGTTTTAGTTCAATCGCCTTCCCCGCCGTCCATCCAATCGGGCACTTCAATCACTTCTTCGCCGAATTGCACCTCTGCAGTAATTATGTATCCGCTTGATACAAGATTGAGAGCAGTGATTGATAGCGAATCGCTCAACGAAGTGGTAGAAAAATCTGACAACCACATCCTGATTTCCAAGATCAATGCAATAGTGGGCAGGGGGAAGAAGCTATCCGCCACAAGTGGACGGATAGTAACGCAAATCCATCCGAACATTGTTGTCAAGATTGGTCAGGGACTGGACCTCAACGAAATAATCATTATGGAGCACATTCACCGGTTTTCAGAGAACTTCCCTACGCCTCAACCTTTAGGATCGGTGGTTTACAATAGCATGACGTATCATTTTATGACCTTTATCGAAGGTACATCCTTACAAGATCTATGGCCTTCTCTCTCAACACCTCTAAAATTAGATGTTCGCGATCAGCTCGACAGCATACTCCTTAATTTAAGAAGTTTGCCGCTATCTACTACACAGCTTGGTAGTGGCGTACCTCCCAGATGTAAAGATGTTAGGAGATCAGTACGCTGCAGTGCTCAGCCAATTCACAACGAAAATGAATTTAACGATTTCCTTCTGTCCACGATTAAGCCGAGGATCGCTCAAACATACAAGGACTTTATAAGGACAAAATGTTTACATTCACATCACCAAGTTGTGATGACCCACGGCGATCTCCATCCGAGAAATGTCCTGGCAGAGTTTTATGATGGGCACATCAAGATCAACGGTATTGTTGATTGGGAAGCCGGGGGCGCATATCCAGAATATTGGGAGTATGTCAAGTCCCTCAATACTGTATCATCAGTGGACGAGGATGATTGGTGTCATTATTTGCCTGTGAAAGGGATGGGAGAGCATTGTAGTGAGTGGACTGCAGATATGGTACTCGAAATGCTTCTGAATTGAGGAACTGTAGGAACATTCTGGATCTTAATCCTTGTGCATGTTCAATTGTGGCATTTACTGGTTGTATATGCTTTCGAGATAAGCCTTGATTGTCCCATATGTATAGTCATTAATGATATCGTCAAGATTTGCAGCCTCGAGTACGTCCATGACATACTCCTGACAATCCCAGGCCGCACCATCTTTCGGTGCTGTACAGTTTCGAGCATTTGTTATAAACCCGTTGTAGTCGTCGATTTGGGCCACGAAAACGTTCTCTTTATGACGACTGGAAGCGTTGGGCCGTACATTGTCCTTCTCGGTGACTTGATATTTTCCTGGGTCTCCTTCTGCTTGAAAAAGCCGCGACCATCCGGGACCCTCAAGCCATAGCGCCCAATGGTGAACATTTCCTCTCTTGGGTTTGTATATAGCCACATAGAGGTTAGCCATCTCATCACAATGGTTAGCACGATTAAGATGGTCAGGTGGGGCACTAACATTGATGACCGATGTAGATAATGCGAAAATTGAGTATGGAAATTGTGTTGAGTGTGATGCATACCAGCGATGTTGAGCTCCTATTTATGCTTTAACAATGGGCCGTAGCCGTGTCAGAGATGGAGTTCATCATCAATGCATCCGACCAAGCTCTTACGGGTATACGTTAAGTTAGTGTGTAACACACCTCCATGGACACTACTGCTCCGCAATGCTGTATCAGACTCCTTGCAGCGTGCATGCAAGCCTCTTCTATCAGAGTTGCCTGATTACCATAGTAGAAAGCGTACGATACTGAATACATACCAGGTGCGCTGTGGCAGGGTCTGATCGGTGAGCCACGCGAAAGCTTGGTTGTAGAGTGTGCAATGTAGTGGCATGCATATCGCTTACAGTAGCATGTGAAATGCACGTGTTCTAACAAGACGTCTGCGCAGATGTTCCTGGCTCCTTTAGGGGACGGAGATAGAAACTTGTGTGTAAACTCTCTGCACAAGACCGAGCACTCTCCTCAGACCATATTGCCTTGGAAAATGTCTTCCCCCGATGCCGAGCCTGTTTTCTCCGGTCAGGCATCACCATTGAGGCTAAGCCCGTTATGTAAATACCCCAGCGATGTATCAAAACGCGCAATTTATGGCGACACTTTTCCGACTATGGCCAAAAGCAGCTGCAAGACTCATGCGGTCAGACTTTAACTAACGCCTGCCGTGTGGAGGCGATCACCTACGTCACTGAACGGCCAGGTCATGATACGAATCATACCTGGCAGACAAGCAGGCTCATCATGCGGAAGCCGGCCCTATCATGCGAACATGCTCAGCCATGTATCAAAACGCGTAATCCATGGTGGCACAGTCCAGAGACGGACGAAAGGAGCTTCAGGGCTCATGCCATCTAACTCTGGCGAACTTCCGTGTGGAGGCATAGAATGTCTCTGTCATACCTGAGCTCCTCAAACGACTGAAGTATAACGCCTCTTTCAGGAACGTTGCCATCATCCAAGAGACTATGAAACGGTGGCTCGCTGCCTGTGGTCGTGGCGATTCGCGCATGAACGACTACGTACCACAGTCGACTCCACTGCACCTCTGTCATGCAGATAGATGCATGTATATCATCCTTGGTGTACTTGTCTGATGAACCATTGGCTAGAAGGGGGAGCAGGTTCGTAGCATAGCCACCCCCAGGCAGCAACGCATACATAGGGCTGTCTGTGATGTGCACTGCGCCAGTAGTCTAGATAACGATTGCGGACGCAAGACAGGCGGCGAGATAAATATACCGTCATCATACTATGTAAACTTTCTATCGGAACGCGCATTTAATGCCTCTCGCAGTAAGATTGACAGCGTTGTCGTTTCTGCTGCGGGGTCAATGCATCAGGCTGACCGCCTGCGTCTGGCTCGAGGATGAGACTCTGACCAACTCAATCGCTGTGCGGATTGTTGTGTTGCCCTTCTATCGTCGTGACACTAACCCCCCATAACACAGTGCGCCGATCTCGACACCTTCCTTCTCATTAACGAGGCTGATATCTTTCTAGAAGCACAGAGCGCGCAAGATTTGGTCCGTAGCGCATTCATCACAGTGTTTATCCAGCGACTCGAGTACTACAAGGGCATCTTGTTCCTCACGACAGACCGCATAACAGACTTTAATCAGGCCGTCAATTCCCGCATAGATCTCACGCTAAACTACGAAAATTTGACCAGCGAACAGCAAAAGGAGGTCTAGAGGATCTTCCTCAATCCCTTGAATGCAAAAGATATGGAGGTCTCGGCTCTTTCTAAGTAGAATCTTGATGGATGACAGATCAGGGGCGCTATCAAGGTCGCATCTGCTCTAGCTATATACAACAAAGTACCTCTCAACCATGAGCGCCTAGTGCGCGCGTTAGAGATTTAAGCTCAACAAAGCAAGCCGGAATAATAGATCTGTGGATACATAATATACAGGGGAAGACAGCAACAGTTGTGGCATCATGGCTGTGAGAAACTGATCATCTCGGACGTATTGGCGTTTTGCCAAACTGCCATCCCACATGAAGAAGGTCTCAGCGATAGCAACCACCTCACACGAACGTGTTGGCGTGCTTGTAGAAAGCTCTATTCCATAGCATATTAATCAACCATTACGTTCTTCACCATATCTCCGATCTAAATTATGATAGTAGTGATTTCAATATGTAGCGCCATCTGCAAACGCTGACGTTACAACACAGGTATTTGAAAAACTACGAAGCTCCAAAAGGCCACAGCGCGTGTGCGCTACACAAGCAGGATGTATAGACTAGCTCCTTAACGAAAATTGAGAGGGTACGGCGCCAGACGCCGGAAAAGCATAGTTATCGAGAGAATCGATGCTGAATATCTGATTGTTGCTTTTATGGATGGCATAAACGTCTAGGCAAAATCTCTCGAGTGTAACGCAGGCAGGCGCAACTAGAATTCATAGGCTACGCTAGGCAGCGCCAAATCACACTTCATACGGAAGAGCAAGCCATCTCTGTCACTTCCTATAAGCTCTGCCTCGTCTCGTCAATGTACACGCTCTCAGGTTTCCTCCTTCCCTCAGTCTGGTAGTGTAGCCAGTCGGGTTACAAATCCTTGTTAATGGCGCCGTGAAATACGTAGCGCACCGTCTGCTCCTTCCCGCGGACCTCGTGCAGCATTTCCACTAGGCAAAACTCGCGTATTCTCTTTTACTTTGGAGGAGGAACTCGCTCGATAACAGTCCAACGCAGAACTGCGATGAGTTTGATTGGATGACGTCCCACATCCCCGGAGGAAGGCGAGAGAACAAGCCTGGGACGCCCGTTCTTCCCATGTCTCGCACCTGCTCTCTCCACGACGAAGTCCTCTCTAAAGCACATCATAAAGAGAGAAAGGGCATTTGCTTTGGTTGACAGCGGAGTCATAGATCGTGTTGTCGCGTCGGCATCAACACCCCTGCACTCCCCCAGTAGTCTGCCCGAGTAGTTTCCAGCACGATGGAGGCTAAGGTTGAGGCCTCTCTAAGAATGTTGCTATTTCGCCATAGCGCGGTGGCCCTACACTGTACTGTACTGTACTGTACAGCACCTACTGTACGCATGCATCCTGAAGTCTATAAATAGAAGCTCTGCAGATGCTTACCTACTGCGATGCATTAAATTACTCGAGCTTAAGAAACCCGCAAAGATGGCTTTCCAGGGCTAGGTAGCTCCTTCTGCCGAATGTACTCGTACCCTTTCTTCTAGCCCATAGTCTCCACTGACTTGCACGTACAGCTTGATGACGGTCAACTAGATAGAGCACAGACGATTATGGAGGCAGCCCGAAGACGCCTGTGCGACCATAACGTGCAGATACAGACCCTGCTCAGACAGCAGCTTGCGACCTGCAGACCAAGACAGGAAGCTAAGACAGGCGAACGGCCGAAGAGGGGCTGGAAGCAAAAGCTGATGCACCGAACCCTGCTAGGCCAGTCCGCGGCAGACAGCCGTACGGTCCACCACCTCGAGCAAGATGCTCGTGTGCAATTGAGCCAGGCAACGGAAAAGGGACCGCTCAAGCAGCGCAGGCTGGGCAATGCCAACGTGGTGCAGTCACTCACGGTTGACGTTTAAGAGTGCGTGACCGACCATACTGTGGCCGAGAGCTGCAGAGCTTGGCGTTAGGTAGAGGAAGAGCAGGGACAGAAAGCGCCCATGCAAAGGGCGGCTGGAGATCTGGTGGGGACTGCACGTCGGGGAGTAAGCTAGCCGCCCTCCACTATGACTCATCAATAACGTGTGGTGATGTGGCGATGCTGAAAACGGGTTAAGGGCGGCTCTACAGCCTCGTGGTTGCCATGGTGAACGCGTTGGTGGGGTGGCTCCACAAGCGCGTCGGCTCATCATCTGTCCGGCCACGATAAGCTACCCCGCCTCACTTTGATCTAGGGTCTGAAGCTCGGACATAAACGAAAACGCGTTTCGCTCTCTCTTTTTTTGCTCCCATCAACATGGTCAAAACGAAGCTGGTACACTTGAGATATAATTGCTAGCTACAGGATGCAACGAAAGCTAATACTTCTAACACGTATTGACCCCAACAATAACACGCGTGGCTTGACGCAGACTAACGGGTTGCACTGCAAAGGCTAGGGGCAGCCGCAGCCTTTTGTTGGCTGTGGATGACTGAATGTCTCGCCATGGCACAAGGGGCCCTATTGGCTTTGTCAATTATTGATGAACTCGAAGGTCGCCATGGGCACTAGACAATGAATGGTGGTATGCTGCATTGCTATATACCTCCTATGACGTTCTCTGTTATGAGGCTGGCCTTACTAATATACTGGTTGATTAGTGTGTGCTGAGCCGCTCTTCTCTACGCCATCTACGCACACCCGCGCAACCCATAAAATGTCGCTCGCCAAAACCTCGGCCACTGCAATCACTGCCGTAGACCTTCTAAAGTTCGATTAAAACCAGCTAGTTCAGTGTCTAGAGAGCAACAGGTGTGTTGACGGTGAATTCAACATCTGGATTGCTACTGACGCGGGAAACTTCTTGAAGAGCCAGCGAGATGAGCTGGGGAGCAGGCTAAGGTAAGAAGGCTTCTGATACTCCTTGTACCTGGCTGTTCGTTGCTAACAGGTGTTCCGGACAGAGCCGCCGCAGAAATCGCGACCCCGTCACAACCTATTAATATAGACGCACTTTTTACGCGGTTGATAAACATAAAAGGCGGACAAGACGGCTCTCTAGAACTTTAGTGTTCACGACCGTCGCGTAAGCCGTCCAAGTCAACTGTACCACCTAACCTCAATAACGAATACCTACAAGAAGAATTGAGCTATCATGAGCTTGTCCAGGATGGCGGCAGCCCCGTCTGCGCGACCAAGGTTCTATTGCATCTCCTACACGAGCCTGCAGCCAGCCACGAATCTATTTTACCATGGCTCAGTAATTCAGACTCTATAAATCGAGATGGGGAGATACAAACGGTGTTTTCACGGCAACTCGATTGATGGTGGGACTTTCGCAAATGGCAGTGGGACAATCGGGGCAACGCTAATGGAGATGGAGGCTTCTCAGCGTTTCTCGCGGCACAACGAAGAATGTGTAAGCGGATGCAGATCGAGATGTCCGAAAGTTCGCTCGAGGAGACGACTCTGCGTCTGTGGCAACAGAAGCCAGAACTACGACTACTCTCTAAAAGCCATGGATTTCCCGCCTATAAGGAGGCAGTCAAGAGGCGCCACGCAGCCCACAAATTCAATCGACCTTTGCAGTTGATGAAGGACCCACGCCAACAAACCGAATGGTCTACATGGCTTGAATACCACAGTTTTGAGCAATGGTGGTTGGAACGATACGCTGCCGCCGCGCAACCTAATGAGCGACAATACCATCAAGCTTGGAAGAGGCTGTTCGAAGCAGTGCCGTCGTTGTCACAAGAAGGGTCGGAATTGTATAGCACAAAAGACAACTATGACTCTCTAAGCTCAACTTGCGCCGCAGCGACTTCATCGGGGATTCGACAGCGGCGCCAGAACATGGAGAAGGGTGTCCTGGCCAAGCAGTTGGCCTCCGCTCAGGATCAACTCGCCATGGCCAAGAAAGTGATTGATGACTTTATCCAAGATACAGCACGCTATCGACGCGCAGAAACGGCCATCTACCACCAGAAGCACCGGGTGCAGTGGGTCTTAAAGGAGGCGCGTGTCATGGAGGCCGACGTGATGCAACAACGCGAGACAGCGAAGAACAACTCAAGGTTGGACGCGAGAGAGAGCAAGAAGAGACCATACAGTGATGATGATGTCAACACCTCCCAGTCATGGTCTAAGAGGACGAGACGGGGAGGGGGCGGACAAAATGCAATTCCGTTGTCGGGGCAGCCTCGTCGAAGTCAACGTTGTCGTGTTGACACTACGACCACGGTGCCAGTACCGCGTCAGAGGACACGAGCAGCGGCAACCCACAAAAAGCGATAGGGTGTTGCACGATTATAGTTCGCAGGACAAACAATGTGTGCGGTGGGACTATGCTGGCTGTAGTCGTTTTATACAGCTACCTGCTGGACTGGCTAATCACAAAGGAAGACAGGCGGGTACAGTAGAGCAGCATTGCAGTCCCTTTTTAGTTTTTTAAATTTAATAATACCATGTGATTTGCGTTAAATAAGTTGCTTTAGATAGAGAGTTGTATTAACTCGTTGCATATGCTAGTCTATGTTGTTGCCTTGAGACGTAGCTAGAGGTCTGCTCTCGCTGGACGCTAAGGCCTGTAGAGGCGTATTCATTCTAAATAGTTACTTTCCGCAACGCGACATGTTCTCGATTTCCTTTCGCGCGATCCATCTAGCAGTATAAATTCATCTATGCGCGCTCTCATGAAAACTTCCTGGCAATTAGGCAACATTGTTGTGGTCTGAGGTCCTCAGAGTTGATGAGACTGGAGCGGTGGTGAAACGACCTCATCGGGGCTGGTCGATACTGCAGCCCCAGCAAATCGCCCGCTCGACCCACAATGACCGTCGCCCGGTCGCTGCAGACGTTCCAGTTACCAGGACAAGTTACACATGAAGCGAGAGCTACGTTAACCAACTACCACTCACGCCTCGAGGCAACCTGCAAGCGGCAACAGTTGCACGCGGCGAACCGCGCTCTGCAGCACCCTGCCACCCGCAGTGCCGTCCAGAATATCTAGCTGTGCAAAAAAAGGTGGACAGCTCCTCTACGTGCCTTAGCAGCTGCGACATTCAGGATGCTGTGAAGGAGGGCTGGCGAAGACACTAAACGCCGGTCAGAAAGAGATTCGTTGAAGCTGAACTGTTGCCAGGACGAGCGAGGTTAGGTCGCTGCCTTAGTTCAGTGTGCAGGGTTAACAGGTACTAGCACATCGCGTATTACCATGCACTAGAGCAGTCTCGTAAGATCCTGTTGAATAGCCGAAGCCCCTAATTGTAAAGGAATGTACCTCACTACACCTCCTCCTTCACCAGAACCACCACTATATGACCAGCCCATAGGTATTGAAAGACTGGTGCCCATGGTGGCTTTTATCAAGCTGGCAAGTTACCCAATTCTCAAGGAGCGAGACTGTTCATCGTCTCACTCTCGGCTTCTTGAAGCTTTGAGAAACAAATGTGTCGGGAGTCGTGGCTTCAGTAGCAGCAAGGCTTGACCCGCTCTCGCTCTCTGATTGTTGTGACAAGGCTGCCTGATTGACCGACGGTTGCGATTCCTGCAGGACGACAGGAAGGTCTTTGATAGCTGAGCAGAGACGTTCCAAGTGCCTGGGCATCCAGATGTCGTAAACATTCCTTGTAAATCTATAGGTAGCCCATCTATCTCTGCCACTCATAATTGTGAAGTCCGATTTGTTAATAGCATAACGGTAGTACTTTGTGTCTGACCCATCGATGACGGGATAGTGACCATAAATGCAGGAGTTGCTGTGGTTATGCGAGACTGAAAAGGCCAGAATCTCACGGTTAACCTCCCTCTCGCGCCGCACCAATCGGAACAGCCCCACAACGGCGCGCACTGCGAGCGTTGCGCTATGCGCATTTTGCCGGTCCGCAATATCTAGCGGCGCCGTACCGGACTTGACTTCGCAGACGAGGAAGGGAAAATACAGATACCACGTCGCTGCGTAGTACGACTTCTGCCATACCGTTCCAATGAAAGGCTGGAGACGCTGCAGTAATTCTTGTGAGAATGCCGACCGAGAGAACCCGACTGAGTAGTCTGGTTGTGGACGGGGTTTGAATAGAGGGATCGACTCGCTCCAACATTCGTTCACGGTTTCGGCGAGAATATCGAGATGTTTTGCTCCCATACGAGCGAGGGTCGTTGCTCCAGGTACAATGAGTTGCCCGATATCACGGATTACCATGGCCTCGCTCCTACTGCTCAGATAGTTGCAAGTATGTTCAAATAAATCGTCCCTGAACAAAGAGTCGCGAGGCACCGGTTGCTCAGCGTCAAGTAGTTCATTGCAAAGCGATTGGCCTTTGGGTCCTTCTTTGTCCTTCATGAGAAAGCTTCCATGGCTGTTAATAATGCTTTCAAACCGGTTATCTATATATATACAACTCTTAGATGAGCTGTCGGGCGATACTTTCTCACTCGCATTGATCGAAGACGCTGATGACTGATGGCGAAGTGTCGAAGTGGACTTTGCCCTCGCAAGTTGGTTGTTCATGGCGCTTGCCTGCTCGAAAAGATCCTTAGGCCACTCCTGGTGAGTCGACCAATATTTGAGAATTCTCTCCTTGTCGTTTGCCGTTTCCGTGTGCGCGTCTCCAACCGTGTAACTAAACCGCTGCTTTTTGGTTTGGCCGTCCGATACGTGTATTTCGTGGGAACGTTTGCGTTTGTGGCTTCTGGGCGGTACGGTCGTGGAAGATTGCAGCTACAGGCTCGTCAGCACGATGTACTATACGACTGATTAAGGGAGATTCACTGGACTTTTGGGACTGATATTCTCAGGCACACAAAGTGCACTTTGGAACAGTTGATGCGTGGCACCCTGCTGGAGGCGTGGTCTCTTTCGACGAAGTCCCCTTTCTTTCCTGATTCCTTGAGGTTGCTTTCCTACGAACCGATCAGCCAACCGACGGAATGGCTCGTGCAAAGACATACCTTTATGTTTGTGGGTGTTCATGTTGATGGGAAGCGAGAGGGGAGAAGCTCTAAGTATGGAAGAAGGTTGCGGAGTTGTGCAGACAAGCCAATGCTGCTTGGGGCTAAACCGTGTTTCAGTCATGTGCTCTTGGTAATCCAATCATACTGCGCTTACATGGCCAAAGCTTTGGGACCTAGGGGCAAGTTTAGCCGCTTGACCAATGAAGGAAAGATCATTGGTCCCCATGCGGAACAGCAATCCAATCTAATGCGCGCTTTGCTTCTTCCTTGTACAAGATCAATAACGGGTTAGGGGTGATGAAGATTCGTGTAGCCGATACGGGTCCTGACTTTCGTGTGCTGCTAGGACTCAGTCCCGCACACGGCTTTGTTGGATAGAGGATTGAAAATCCAAGCCCGCACCACACGTCAGCAAAGACGCACAGCCGTTTCGCGATGCTGGTAAACCACAAAACTAGGACCAAACCAGCAGGCAGATGCTGTATTAAATCTTTTGTCTGCCGTCTCATCGAGTGTCAGCATCCATAGTCAAACTACACAGTACAATCCTTTGAGAGTTTGTCTAGAACATCTCTATGCCGAAATTGGAATGGGACGAATTATCACAGGTCATCGCGGGGGTCCATAGTAAATGATATGTTTCGCTAGTTAACAGTAGCTTTAAAGCATACTATTTTGTATAAAAAGAAATAGATATATAGAGATTTGTATAAACTATATAGCTTATTTTAAAAGCTGTGGGAGCTGGGAAGGAGCAATTGGTTGATTAGGTGGAGTGGAATGAGTATGTTGATCAACTAAGTGCCACAACTAAGTGTCTAATAACTACTAAAGAGACTTTAGACGATCTAGCTTGTTTATATGTGCGCTACTAGAGCTATCACGTGGTATCCTACGAGGATTATCTAGTTACTAGGGTGATCCGTATGTCAATACTCAAATACATACCCTAGGTTAGTAAAATAATATTAATATAAGCTGTAAGCAACTAAGCAATTGAAATTAATTAAAGTTGTTAATTAAGGAGCTTTTTTATAATTATAGTCTCTTTTGCCTTATTTTTTGTAGTTATAGTATTACTAATTGTTAATATTTTAATTTAGCTAGCAGCCCTTAGCAGTATTAAAATATTAGATTAACTCTAAAAATCACAGAATTAGGTAGTATGCAGTTACTATAACAATATTCATTACGTTTACTACTCATTAAAAATCTTTGTCCTTAGCCTTACTTAATATAAATTACTAAGCCTTTTTAATCCCCCCTACACCACTACTACTATTACTAGAGTAAGCAGTAATATCTGATTATTATGTTATTAATTAAATACTAATCTTTCTTGTATAATCTGTATTTAGTAGTAACAAGCGTAAGCGTTACTAAAAAAGCTATTATTAAGAGCATAATTATTTCTTAAAAAGCCTACACCATTAGTAGAAAATTAGTATTTAATATAAGTATTACGCGCATGAAAGCTTATTTAATAATGAAACTTAGTAAGCAGCCAATTTTTAAAATCATAATAACTAGATACTAATACTTTTTAATTTACATAATTATTATAAAACTTCAAGTACCTTTACTTGAAAACTAATTAACCGATTTATTAAATTAAGTAATGTTGGAGTATTGACACGCGGATTAGCCTATTGATTAGGTGATCCTGGTTAGCTGTTCACGTGACGGCCCCGTTAGCGTCTATATAAACGAGCTAAATCGTCTTATGATTCTTAAGTAGTTATTGGACACTTTGTTGTGGCACTTAGTTAATTAATACACTCACTTTCTACTTAGGTAATTAAGCAATTACATCATTTTAGCTCTTATAGTTATAAGCCTAGCTGCTTAATTGTAGTTTTAATTCTTACTACGTAATTAGCAAGCTAAAAGGTTAACTGTTTAATTATGACTTTACTCTTCTCTACTTACCTATAGCACGGCTAGCAGGTCACTGCAGCTGCTGTACCTTTCTTCTACTTAATTATACGATTAACCTTCTACTAATCTATCCTATAACCTACAGGCTACTGTTATTGTTAACGCAGCTACTAACTAACTAATTCTGCGTTTACCTTAATAATAACCTATGTTGTGATCCTACAAAGCATTGTACTAAAATAGACTTCTCTAAAACAATACTTCTATATTTCTTAATCTCTACCTACTATTTAACAACTACAACAAAAATTAACTAATTACAGTTAATTATTATGTTTATTACCATAATAATAATTTAGAAAGAGCTAAGTAATAGTCTTAAAGGCTGAGTTCTATGCATTCTAATTTTAGTGCTACTAGATTTTGAAGTAATAAGTAGGAAAAGCCTATCGAAGTATTTAACACAGCTATTAATTACAGCGTATACTAATTTATAAAGAGATATAAATATAAAGAATACAAAATTAATAATACACTTGCGTAACGCGGCTAAGGGTAGTTTAAAGAAAGGTTACTCTACAAATTTATAAGTCCTAATAAAGAAATTATTAAGCTTTAGTTCTGAAGCTATTATGCAAAGAAGTTAAGCAGCTTAACTTAATTTTAAGATCAAAGCTTTATAAGACGTATATATAGCTAATTGCGCGGCTACATACTAATAAAAAAGAAAAATTAAAAGTATAAAATAATATAAGAATGTAAGTGTAGAGAGGCGCAAAAAAATAATTAAAGTAGTATAAGATGTATTTAATTAGAAGTAATATAACGTTTAGAAGAGTAGTACGTTATTATAGTTGTTTATTATAGAGTTGTGCTTACATATAGAATTAAGTAGCTATAGACAACTCTTAATTAAATTTTAAAAAAATAGAAAAACCGATACTACAAAGTTAATATAAAGCAGCATGTAAAATTTCTAGATAAAGCAGCGTAGGCAATAAAGAGCTTAAGCAATAGTAGCTAGAGTTAAACATATACTTAGATTTATAGCTTTAGTAGTATTTTTAAAAAATTATATATTATACTTATAATAATAAATTAGGAAGATTTTGTACTAATACTTTGAAAGCAAACAAGCTAAAAAAGATTAGCAAGACTTTATTTAAAGTATAAGTTTAGAGGTGTTAGCTATTACTACTAATAAGAATTAAAAGTAAGTTTTAACATATTTTTTTATTTCGTATACTAACTAACTAGTATAGACTATTTAAGCCTCTGCTAGTGTATAAGTCCTTAGGACTTAGCGACAATACTATTCTGCGTAGCAACAAGCTTAATATTAAGAGATATAATAGTAATAAATGCAAAAAACAAGTTAATATTAATTTTAATATTAATGCGCACTATAATTACTGTAAGGATAAGTATAAGACTAAGGAGTAGTAGCAAGAACTATAAGCTAAAGTTAAAAATTAAAATCAAAATTAAAATAAAAATTAAAATCAAAATTGAAGTAAAAATTTTGGTGTTTTTATAAAATGGGAAGGCTTTTTAAACTAATTACAGTAGTATTCTTACGCTAAGTTATTAGCTTTAGTTAGCGCTTATTATAGCTAATTAACATAATTTTCATAACGTAAAACAAATTTTGTAATTTAAAAACTATACTGCTTTTGTAATAATATACTTCAAAGTAGTAAAGTCTAATTAAAAAGCGCCTTACATAGAACGTAATTAGAAAAACAAGTCAATTTTAATTTAGCTAAATATGCGTCTACTAAAATTAGAGTAGACATATGTGCGCTACATGTTAGCAATTATAATTATCTATTACAGTTTTTTTTTGTTTTTTTAACATAAACGCTTTTTTTATATATATTATTATAGCTAAACACGTCTATAATTTTTTATAGAACTTTTACTATATCTAAATAAGAGAATACTAGGTTATTAAGAAAAAGGGTAGAAAAAGTAAGATTTATTAATGTACCTACCTTAAGAAGCTATATAGGAAGAAGGAGGAAATAAAATTAAAACTAATTAGAATAAGTAGTAAAGTACAACTAGCTAGGCTTAAAATCTAGATAGTAAATTTCTTTGCTAGAACTATCCTACCTGAACTAGTATCATTTAGCTAAAGTTTAGAGAAGCTACTTATTTTACAACTAGCCGCCCTTATATATTCTGTCTTAACTACAGCATAATTCTACATCACCTAAAGCTAATAACAATTAAACCTAAACACCTTACAAAGTATATAAATACAGCTAATTATTAAAGTACTTGAATTATTATTTACATTAGTCTACGCATAACAAATTTTATACATACTTGATTTTAAAAAAGTAGTATATCTACTTTAATACCAAAATATACCTTAAGAAAAAGCGTATTCAAGTAGTTACTTACAGTAATTAGCTATTCTAAACTATTTAGCGGCTATTATTTACACGCTTTTTTATATTTTAAAGGCCTTGAACTGTAATAATTACTTAATATAAATATATAATAATGTTTTAGAACTAGTTTGATAAAGCAAAAGCTTTTCTTCTTGATAACTTAAGCTTTATAACTAAGATATTAATTATACTAGATATATAGTCTATAGCTAATTATCTTAGCTTTCTTGCAGTTAAGGGTTACTATCTTATACTAAACTAGTAACTACAAAAGAAACTACTGAATTTTATACTATTACGCAGATAACAACCGAGAAATTTAGTTGCTGTAGAAGTACTATATATACTTTTAGACAATAATACTAGGTTTTGCTTTCTAGCTATTACTTACGACAATGCTAGTAATAATACAGTACTTAGTTAAACAATTTAAATAACACAAGCAGATAAAAATATTAGCTAGAGCGCCTAAAAAAACTTTATTTTATACCTAGCTTATATTATGAACCTAGTAGTTTGAAACATAATCTAACATCTCTAGCTAGCTACTACTATAAAATTTGACCTAGAAAGGTCTTACGCAGGCAACATGTTAAAAAATTAGATAAAAGATGTTCTTTCTAAACACGCTTTGCAAAGTATTTATACTTTATTATATTTAATTATTATATTTTCACTACTGTTTAGACCTAAGCTATTTGCTCTGCTATTAACGCGTTACTACAATAGTATAAGCAATTCCTTACCACTTAATAATATTTAGTACTGAGAAAACAACTTTCTGTTATTTACAATATAAAGACTTAATAGAACTTAACATACAATATATATAAGCGCGCGCTTAAGCCCTTAAAATATCTTAATAAATAGCTAGTACAAAAAATAGTAATAAAAGGAAGTGCTTATCTTATTGTTGCCTTTAGTAACAATATAAAAGAAATTAACTATTACAACTATAAGCGTCTTTAACTTTCTTCTATTAAGTAGCACTATATTAAAGTAATTATAGAGATGCTTAAGCAGTTTAAGAACGCTACAAGCTTTTTAAGTAAGAACTAAAAGCCTTGTGTCTAATAACGTACCTTACGGGTTCGTGCACCACACAGGTTCGTGCACCACTTTTGCCAAGCCCCCACTAAAACTACCCTATTCTGGCGCAAAACAGCCCACGTTGGCCCTATATAAAGCAATATAACACAAGATATTATTTAGAGTTTACTTCTACTGCTTACTTACACGTACGCGCGTTATGCCTAGTCTAATTATACTATCTGCAGCGCCTTTAAATTAGCTTACCTCTTTTAGCGCGTACCTACTTTTTTACTTTCTTTCTATTACTACGCGCTCTAAACTTCTTTAAAGTAGTTAAGCAAGCTTTTTTTTTAACTATAAAAGTTTTTTTTACTTAAACTTACTTTTTTTTATATAATTTATATTGCGTAATAGCTTTATTTACTACTTAAAGCTTTATAATTTCGTTTTGCGCTAATACTAGCTTATACGTAATAATTACTGCCCATTTTAAGACCTTTTTAAAGGCCTTTATTATAGACGTTAGTAAACTATCTATATACTTTTAATTTTTTTTTCATAAGTATTAATTATAACTTTAGTTTACAAGTATTACTTAAGGTTTACAACTGCTAAAGCTTAGTATTAATAAGTAGTAGTAGTATTAAAGTACGTAACTAAAGGTTAAAAGCTATTATAACTTATTCTAAGTTTAATAAAACTAATTTAGCGCCTTAAAAATCTTTTTAAATATTACTAAAAGTAATTACTACATTAGAAGCGCGTATCAAGTATAGTAAGAATTAAAGTTTTATAATATAAATAATTTAGTTGCTTATAAAAATTTTAGCTTAGCACCTATATACTTTTTTTTAAAAGGCAAAATATTTTATATTAAAAAGCTATAGAAAGTGCAATAAGTATAAAAGTATATAAAGAGAAATAATTATGTTTTCTCTGCAGTACTGCTAGAAATTAATTAAGTTATAGCTTTTATAGCTGTTAATAATAAAGAGCTAATAAGCGCCTGTAACTCTTCTTTTTATATACTTATTAAAGTGCTTTAACTACTACAGCGTAAGCTTATTTATTATTTAGCTATTCTTAAAGACTATAATAACTTAGTTCTAAATTAAATTCTCTTTCTTGTATCAAGTAATAAAGTAATAGTAGCCTTTAAAAATAATAATTTATTTTTAAGGTGTTAAAGGTGGTGGTTGTTGTTGTAGTCAAAATAGGGTTTCTAAAAAAGTAAAAAGCAGCTACCCTCTACTAATTAGTTGCAAAAGTTAAAAAAAAAAGATTGTGTGTAGTTATTAAGATTCGCACAGTAGGTAGATAAGTTCTAGAAGGAAAGCTTAGACTACAAAAGCAATAATTAGGGTTAAAAAAATTTGCTAAAGTACTAAAAAACGACACTAGTTAAAACGTGTCTAACAGCGATTGCTAGCTTATAGCTAGCAATAAGATTATAGTAGGATTGTAATAGGATTGCAACATAATGCAATAGAGGAGAGAAAGAACACGTACGTACTGCAGTAGGAGCTTATAATACTTTATAAAGCTGCTGCTTCTTACTTACTACTTTTTACTTCTTAAACAGCACTGCATATAAATAATTTATATATAATATACTGTAATAGCGTGGAACCTCTGTAGCAAGCATCTCTTTATTCTAGGCTCTTTTTTAAAAAAAAGCATCCTTTACTACTGTCTACTTAGCACCTAATCTAGTCTAACTTAAACTGCTTATGCAAACGCCTAAATTTATTACGTATTTTAAAACTTAACTACTTAGCTAGACTTCTAAGTTTATATAAATTTTAAATAAGTTCTTTATCTACAATATTCCTATATATAAAAAAATTATTAAGCTCTAATTTAGCTAGTTGTAAGAAAAATATATAATTTTTAAAATACATGCTAATACTAGCGCAGTACTTAAGATTTATTACTTTAGTATTTTTTTTTATTTATTTATTGTGCAAGGGCTAAGTACAGAGACTAGAATTTAGCTTAAATAGCTATTACAAGACGTTAAATTAGCAATAAAGAAGAAAAAGGCAGAAAAAAAAAGTAGGCTTTCTATTATTGCGTTTATAAGTTAGCAAGTAAGGTATTAATAGTGTTACTACTTTACTTTATTTAAAAGCGCCTAGCAGTAAAGTAACAAGAATAAGCAAAATAGAGCGCGTTAAGTTAGGAGGAGATTTGCGTCTTTGTCTTGCTTTTCTTTGTTTCTGTTTAAACATGCAACACACAATTGCGTGCTAGCAATACTAAATAAGGGGGCATAAGCCTAGATACTTGTTATTAGCAATAAATCTTTTTTTACTAAAAAGGTGTCTAGAAAATGTGTAGTTACATCAAAAGGTTGTCTTAAAAGGCCGAAGCCATAAAAATAATAATAAGTAAAATAGTTTACTTTATTATATTAATACTTTAAATAACTATTATCTACTTCTTATTACCTTACTATATCACTTTTAGCCTTCTCTATTTTTTTAAAGCTAAAACAACTACTTTAGTTAATATTAAGCTTATTATGAATTTTAACTTAATAAAGTTATATTTATTTTTATTTTAAATACTATACTTAGCTTTTATAATAGCTACTAAGCAAAACTAGCTCTAGATAACTTTTAAATTTTTATAAAGTGCTTTTTTGTAATTGTACTTGTAATTAAACGTTATTATAAACTTAAAGTAGTATATAACTTACGTACTAGGCTAGTTTAAGCTAACTTAGCTTAAATTATACTCTACGCGTAAAGAATTAGCTATATTAGCTATAGCTATAAGCCTAAAGAAGAATCTACGCAAAATAAAGTTAAGTATATTTATTTTTAAGGTGTCAAAGGTGGTGGTTGTTGTTGTAGTTAAAATAGGGTTGCTAAAAAAAGTAAAAAGCAGCTACCCTCTACTAATTAGTCGTAAAAGTCAAAAAAAAGATTGTGTGTAGTTAACAATATTTAAACAAAAAAATTTGCTAAAGGTACTAAAAAATAACACTAATTAAAACGTGTTTAACAGTAATTGCTAGCCTATAGCTAGCAACAAGATTGTAATAAAGATAGAGGAGGAGGGTAAGGACACATACGTTACTATAGCAAGAGCTTATAATACTTTTTTATAAAAGCTCCCTGCCTGCTACTTTTTACTTTTAGAATTTCCTATACTATATAGTACTACATATAAATAACTTGCATATAAATAATATAATGCTTAAACTATTCTTCTTCTCTTTTAACACAAAGACTAATAGCTTATATTAAGTAAAGTTAGACCTTACTAAGTTACTATACTAAAAGCTATAGTAGTAGAATATAAAGCTAGCGTTTACTATTATTAAGCAGCTACCTCTATTAGTTAAAAAGGAGCTAGTAGTAATAGTTTTTATAGTAGTTAAGTTAGTGTAGAGGTTTGAATATAACTATAGTTAAGGCATTTTTAATACGTCTAGTATTATAGATATTAAGGTTATAACAAGGACTATAAAAGGCTAGTTTAGCTAGTATACTATATACACTACGCATGTTAATAGCCTAGGTATAGTAAAAGTATATTACTTTAGTAATCTTTTTCTATGCAAATACAACTTTAGTAAAAAGACTTAAAAGTAGCTTTACAAGAAGCAA
This sequence comes from Alternaria gansuensis, assembly GCA_009289805.1. Classification (NCBI taxonomy): domain Eukaryota; kingdom Fungi; phylum Ascomycota; class Dothideomycetes; order Pleosporales; family Pleosporaceae; genus Alternaria; species Alternaria gansuensis. The sequence goes on along the minus strand of WBOK01000228.1, from coordinate 94,447 downwards.
AGGCGTGTTAAAATAGCTATTAATTAGCTAGAACAAACTAATAAGTAAAAAAATTTTATAATTTACTTTTAGAAATAAGACAGCTGTGTATAGATAGTAATACTGTTATTATTTATTTATATTTAAGAATAGGCACTAAACGCTGCAACTGCAACACTGCTAGAATAGTAATAAGACAATAGAAGTTGTAGTTAGCAGTAAATAGTTAGTAGTAAATAGTTTTTAGTTAAGAGGGTTAGTTAGAAGGATATCGCGTATCTTTGTTTCTATTTAAACATGCTAGAGCGACACACTAATTGCGTGCCGGCAATGCTGTATTGTTAGCAATAAATCTTTTTTTACTAAAAAGGTGTCTACAAAATGTGTGGTCACATCAAAAGGTTGTCTTAAAAGGCTAAAGCCAAAAGTTAAGTATATACTTAAGAACTATGCTCCCTTTAGTCTTTATTAAATTTTTTAATTTAGGCTAGCAATTAACTAATAAAGTTTATTTTACGCGTTAGCAGCTTAGTGTTGTATAAGTAACTTTATAAATAGCTATAGCGCGTTGTAAGAAGAGTGTTGCGTCTTATTTAAGAGCTTAAAGGGCAATTGTTGTTAAGGCATCACGTATAGAGGTAGAGTTGGTGGGGGCTTGGCAAAAGTGGTGCACGAACCTGTGTGGTGCACGAACCTGTGAGGTACGTTATATTTAGCTTATATATAACCGTCTTTTTAGTCTTATAAATTTATTATTTAATAATTTATATAAAGATGTAAAAAGTTATACTACAAAGTAGCCTATAATGGTATAAGCTACTATAAATTAAAAACAGCAAAACTAAGTAGGTGCTACGCAAAACTATTAGCTAAGTAAAAGTTTCTATTTAACTACGCAGCTATTCTAGATCTAACTTAAAAGCTGAGCTTATATAAAGTATAGTTATTATAGTTAGTTATTACTGAGAAGTGCTAATCAGCTAACTAGGATTTTATATAAAAACTTTAAAATAAGCACATATATTGCAAATAGTTTTTTAACTATTTTTCTTAATATAATAATAGTAGAGGGGCAAATAAAACACTAGTCTTTGGTTTTGTTTTAAAAAAGATACTTAGCTGTTAATAGTTTTAAAGGCCTACTTTTTAAACTCCTTTTAATTGCTTTTTTACTTTATTATAAACATCTTTTATATTAAAAATAGAAAGGATAAAAGGCTTTACTTAATAAGAAGAAGAATCTTACTTTAGCACTCTTTATATTAAACTAGTGACATTATTTAATGTCCTAAAGTAGTAGTAATAGAACAAAAATATTTATTCTTAGCTATCTTAAGTTGCAAAAGATAAATTAGCAATCTTTATTGCTAGTGTTAGTGTTAAGCGCGTTTTTATTACTGTAAAAGATGTTATTAGTAAATAAAGGCATCATCTTTAAGATTTAACTATAACGTGTTTCATAAGCGAGTCGCCACACCAAGCGAGTCGCCAGCGCCAAATCCCCGCAAAATTTCAAAATATCAGAGGTCTATATCTCAACAACGAGTAGATAGAATTCTCTACAAATTTCAAACAATCGCTGCATCTATTGATAGAATAAGCTATTTGAATCTTAATTCTCTAGCTTTGATATGCAGAGGAATTGGCATCGGCCTTTTGAGACAACCTTTTGATGTGACCACACATTTTGTAGACATCTTTTTAGTGAAAAAAGATTTATTGTTAACAACAGGTATCCGGGCTTATGTAAGTACACTTTAAGGTAATACATCTTACGGGGTTAGTGTAACTAACACTCACTTTAAGTCCCCTTGTTTAGTATTACTAGCACGCAATTAGTGTGTCGCATGTTTAGACAGAAACAAAAATACGCAATATCCCTCTAACTAACCCTCTTAACTAATAACTATTTACTGCTAACCACAACTTCTGTTGTCCTATTGCTATTTTAGCAGTGTTGCAGTTGCGGCGTTTAGTGCCTATTCTTAGATATAAATAAATAATAACAGCATTACTATTTATATACAGCTCTCCTATTCTTAAAAGCGTTTTACAAAATCCTCCTGCTTATAAGTTTATTTTAGCTACTTAATAGCTGTCTTAACACGCCTTTACTCTTTATAAAGCTACTTCTAAGTCTCTTTACTAAGGTTGTATTTGCACAGAAAAAGTTGCTAAAATAATATACTTTTACTACACCTAGACTATTAACATGCTCAGTGTATATAGTATACTAGCTAAACTAGCCTTTTACAGTCCTTATTGTAACCTTAATATCTATAACACTAGACGCAAAAGTGTCTTAACTACAGTTATATTCTAACTTCTATACTAACTTAATTACTACAAGGACTATTACTACTAGCTCTTTTTTAACTAATAGAGGTAGCTGCTTAATAATAGTAAACGCCGGCTTTGTAATTTACTACTATGTCTTCTAGTATAGTAACTTTGTAAAGTATAACTTAACTTAATATAAGCTATTAGTCTTTATGTTAAAGGAGGAGAAGAACAGTTTAAGCATTATATTATTTGTATACAAGTTATTTGTATATAGTACTATATAGTGTAGGAAATTCTAAAGGTAAAAGGTAGTAGGCAGAGAGCTTTTATAAAAAAGTATTGCAGGCTCCTACTACAGTAACGTACGTGTTCTTACCCTCCTCCTCTATCTCTATCGCAATCTTGTTCCTAGCTATAGGCTAGCAATTGCTGTTAAACACGTTTTAATTAGTGTTATTTTCTAGTACCTTAAGCAAATTTTTTTAACTCTAATTTTTACTTAGTAGTCTAAGCTTTTCTGCTCTAAGCGCTTAGCGCGTAGAACTTATCTAATTACTGTTCGAATCTTGTTAACTACACACAATCTTTTTTTTTAACTTTTGCGTCTAATTAGTAGAGGGTAGCTGCTTTTCACTTTTTTAGAAACCCCATTTTAAATACAACAACAACCACCACCTTTGACACCTTAAAAATAAAAAAAGTAACTTTAATATTTATAATACTAAATATATTGAAAACATCTTAACTATAGTTATATGCTAAACTCTATAGTAATTTAACTACTATAAAGACTATTACTACTAGCTTCTTTTTAACAAATAAAGGTAGATGCTAAATAATAGTAAACGCTAGCTTTGTAATTTACTACTATAGCTTGTAGTATAGTAACTTAGTCAAGTCTAACTTTACTTAATATAAGCTATTAGTCTTTATATTCTAGAAGAACAAAAATAGTTTAAGCATTATATTATTTGTATGTAAGTTGTTTGTGTATAATACTATATAGTATAAGAAATTCTAAAAGTAAGAAGCAGTAAGTAAAAAGCTTTTATAAAAAAGAATTACAGGCTTCTGCTGCAGTAATATATATATTTTTACTCTTTTTATTTATCTCTATTGCAATCTTGTTACTAGCTATAAGCTAGTAATTACTGTTGGAGATTCAGCTACTTAGCTGTTTCTCCACAGGATACAGGTGCTCAAAATCACACCTGGAATCTACAATCAACCTACGATCAACTAATTACTAGAAGCTATTACGCTACTAGTACGACTTATCATTGTTATCAGTTGATCTACAGCAACTACACAATCTATTACGTGAGATTACATAAGATTGCGAGATATTGCATTATCTACTACGCAAGCTATTGCGTAAATACAGATCCTTCTAGAATGCAAGTGACAGGTATATATAGACTGTAGTTTGGCTTGTAGTTAGAAAATAAGAGAGAGTTAAGAGAAAAACTTACAATTGAGCAGTTGTACAATACAATAATAAGACTCAATTACTCTCTTCCCCTAGTCTCTATTTTATTCTCGTATTCTTATCGTTCTACTTCCGCATCTTCTCCTCAATCTCCAACAGGTTATAAGCCTAGATTAGGCTGCCTCTGAGTCTACTACAAACAGGTAGAAGGCAGAGACCTCTACCTCTGAGTTGATAGTAGAACAAGCAACTAAGCCTTGGAGATTGAATACGCAACAAAAACTTAAAAAACAAGCTCTCTATTATTACTTAACAGTAGATTCTACCTTTACCTTTAAACTTATACCAAAATAAGATAAGCTTGTAATATCTATTATATGTAAATTAGAGCGATTCTTACACATTCAAAAAAAAGTTATATTGTAATATATTCTTAAGTTTTTAAACCTGTAATTTCACTGCAAAGATTGAGAGCAATCATGCTGACTAAGCAGCTTACTAAGCAGCCTATCCTAAAGAAGAGGTTCTTGGCTTTTCAAATCACTAACTCTTTCTAGTATAGCCCTTGTAGTTATTGAAATATAAAGCTTTGAAAATACTAACTTTCTTGATTTCTTTTTTTTTGTCATCCCTCTGTATAATAATGTTCTCTAACAGTTCTAACAGTTCTAGGAATAGATACACAACTCTATTACAGATAAATACGTTAATAAGCTTAATAATATTATGCTGCTAATATTATATTAGGAGGCGGAGAAAACGCTTTGCACAATATCTCTGAGTCTAACGCTGCTACGCGCTTAAAGAGAAAAGGCCCCTCCCTCTACTAGGATATCAATTGTATTTGGGAAGGAGGGATAAAGAAACAAGGGAAGGCCTCTTCAGACTAGGAAACCAAGAACAAGCTAGAAGGCAATATTAACTTAGTAACTTCCTTAGCTACTTAAGGATTACGCACCTAGAAGCACACTACAATAATTAAATCCCTGCTTGTCTTTTACAGATTAGCCTGTAACTGCTAGTCTTCTTAATATTAGAATAGTGAGCTATTCTTCTAGTGTAGACAAAACGCTACCTAGGCCGCAAGTACAAAGAATCCTAAATTTCGGCATAGTAACTCTCTGCAACACAGATAACGTTGTACTACAACATACTAAGCTTAGCAATCTTAAACTATTAGCAGCACTATAAAAACTTAAACAAGGCCTACTACACTAGTAAGATAAAGATAAGCAAGAGCTGCTAATATTAATCTATTATTAGTGCTATACTATAGACGGCACAACACGTTCTACGTTTCTTAACAATATTACTAGCTTTAAACTTAAGCCTAGTGTTGCGCAAAACTAGCTTAAGAAACACATTATTTTATATAGTAGCTAGTAGAGGTCTACTATTGCAGGTTCTTTCATTAGGAAGAAGTAGCGCTAGTTAGCCTTACTAAGTTGCTACAAGTATATAGTATTAGCTTTTAAGCCTAAAGGCTACATTAACTTAACGCTAGCTAATTTTCTAAAGAACAAAGGCTTTACAAGCTCTAGCTTTTACTGTTAGTAGCAGGGGATATAGAGAGCATGTAGAATATATTATTTAAAGCTTAGTTCTAAAAAAGTGCTATTATTTTACGTCTTTTAATGTTAGACCTTTAGCACCTTGCAAATAGCAATAGTATGAGCGCTAACTTTCTAGCTCTTAAAGAGTTTTAATAAAGTTGTACAACAAGATACATCTTAATAGCGTAGTGCTAAGATATAGTATAGCATGTAGAGTAGCTGCTGTTACTAAAACGTTGCTAAGATAATACAAACAACGCTTTTTCAAATAGATATAACATTGTTAGCCTAATTATTTTTTCTATACTAAAATAGATAGCTTTAAAAACTTTAATTGAATTATTGCTTATACATAACTAGCTACTATTAGCTTGTTTATTAACATTTGTTTACTAGCAATAGACATTACTAATTTTAGTTCTTATAGCATTGCTTATATTAAGAAAGCTACTAACTATTATATTAGCGTATTTACTAACCTTAACTATTTGCTAAAAGAATAACGTTATAATAAACATATAGAAGCTTTTAATCAAAAATAATTTGCGCTAGGCTATAGATACTTTGTTATTAGATATCTAGAGCAGAATAAGATTTACTAAGGTGTTCCCCAGTCTACTACATTTAAGGACTATATACACTACTTTAAAACGCTTAATTTCTAGCATTTTCTTTCTCATAAGCTTGCAGATTAAATCACTAAAAAGCTTTCTGTAATTAATTAAAAGATTAACGCTAGACTAGAGCAGGCCTTTGCTAATCTTAAATAGTTTTTAACACTACTATAACTAGCAACTTATATGCTATAGAACAGCTTATTTTGTTAGAAAAAAAAAGATACTATACTATGTTTGCTTTTACCTTTAGTTGCTTATTTACTAATTTTCTATATTAAACTTAGTTACAGGCTACTTATTCTACAGATTCTAGGTATACAGTAAGAACTTAAAATCTATAAACATATAGTATTTACTACTATACTAATACTACACCGAATTTCTTGTATTTGCAAAGCAGCAGCTAATTATAGTAACTATTTTTATTGCAAAACATACTTATTTTAGTTTAGTATAGACTTTGTTTACCTTTACTTTTACTTGCCTACTAGTAAAATACTGCTACTATATATAAAGTTAAACTACAACTCTACTAACTAACTAACTCTCTTTCTACACTAAACTTACTACATTTCTACTTAACTATTAACTTTTAAAGATAATAATTACAGCAATATTGATTTTCTTAGTCTAATATAGGCTAAAATAATATTCACACTACTAACTAACCTGCTTAGGCAATGTTTTAGCCTCTGTTAGCTAAGGCGTAAAGTAAGCAGCTATATTAGTAGCTACATTAGACACTAGGCCTATTAAAGGTCTTTAAGAACCTAGAAGTAAGTACGAAAAAAGAAAACCATATCATAGACTATACTTTTAAAGTTATCTAGTATTAAGATAAGGTGCTAGAGCTTGCAAAATTTAGCAACAGTATTAAAGTTACTAACATCTAGACTTTAGTAAACAAGATCTTTTTGAATACTCTACAGTAATAGTTTATTATTATAGACTACTAGTTTAATAGTGCCTTTTAATAATTTAACTTGATTTTAAAAGTTGTTTTAAGAGTAGGCGACCTCTGTGCTTAACTTCTAGAACTTATAGACAAATATAGTAGTGTTAAAAGTTTCTAGAAACACTATCTTGTTATTAGTGCAGTATTTTTGTTACAAAACAGGAGGGCTAAAGAACTAAGTAATACAGTCTTAATAGTAAAGAAGCTAGTAGTAGGATTTATTAAAAAATTTGTTTGTATCTACATGCTCTGCACACTACTTAAGTACTAAGAGTTAATAAATATAGCTTTTATACTATAATGCATAGATCTTAAGAATGCTGCCTACTTCCTTAATATAGTAGCACTACACTGTCTTAACTTAAAGAACTAAAGTAAAGAACGCTATTTATTGCTAGTAGACTAAGTAATTCTTAAGCTACTATCTAAGAATATTTAAGCTTTTACTATATAAAACAGCTCTTACAGCAAAAACCTACTCTTAAATATTAATAAATACTAAAAAGAGGATCTGCGTGAGATTGCTACAGTGGTAAAAATTAATAAGAATAATATAACTTACAGCGTATAAGAGCTACGCCCTAACGCTAGAGTTAAAATAATAAAGAAAAAGATAACTCTTGCTATGCTTTCTAGCAAAAGATCTTTAAGTATATAGCTAGATCTAAGAACTTTAAACTAATAAAGTCTACTTTACGCAATCTTTTAAAGACATAGATTACTACAAGGCAAAAGAAGTGCAGGTATATTTCATATATAAAGTACTTATCTTAATAGCTATAGAACTTAGAAGAACTTTGTTTAAAGCTTAATCTATTAAATGCTATAGTAACTTTAAAGCATCTTAGACTCAGACTCTAGGGAGTTGTAGTCTATTAATTATAACTTAGCAACTAAGGTAATCCTCTAGAATATTAGTAAGAAGTATAGCTAATAAGTATATAATAGTTAAGGCATTTAAACTTATAAGTAGAAAGACTATTATATAATAGAGGCGTAATGCTACTAACATCTAGGTAGAACGTGTAAGAGCTAGGACTAGTAGCTAACTAGTTCCTACTCTACTGCCTCTACTAAGCTTTCGTGCTCTAAAGGCAACACTAGTATACTAATAAGTAGCTACACAACTAGATACTAAGCTTAATAATGCTACTTATAGAGATAAAAAGCCTAATATAAAAGACTAAAAGACTAAGATTCTTAAGTTAGAATGCTACTGCATAAATTCTACTTTAGCGTTTCTTAAGCTACTTAAGCGTGTATACGCAAAAAAGCTAATTACTAATTTTAATTATATTAAAGTTATTAAGGAATAGTATTGTAAAATTAACGTTTAACAACTACTTAAATCTAATAACATGTTATATAATTAAGTGTATTTTATCTATAAGCGCGCTGCTGCAAGTGTTATAAGTCTATTTAATAAGGCTATGCTTTTTTATATGCTTAATAAGTGTCTACTTTTACTATATATAGTACAGAGCTATTAGCAGGAATTTTAATCTAATCTTATTATCTCTAAGCTTTTTACTAGTAAGTATTGCTTAGCAAAGCAGGATAAAGATCTGCTAAGCTAATAATATTAACTTTTTGAACTTAATCTCTACCTTATCTCTACTTAAGATAAGATTATTATATATTATAAAGTTTTAACTGCAGGCTAAAGAATTCTAGCGTATAAGAAGCTTTATTTCTAACCCCTATGTATAGCTATTTAAAATCTTGAAGTTAATAATATTATTATTAAAATTTTTAGAATATATTACTTCTATCTGCAACGAATAAATAGAAAATTAAACCTTAGGTAGCTACGTAATATATACAACTTATATAATAAGCTGTACACACTAACCTAGAATATTCGCTATAATACGTAATGGTCTATAAAGAATATACTTTAATTTTTTACTTTTACTACGCTAGGAACGCTATAAAGAGTAATTAAACTTACTTTAAGTATCTTAACTTTAACTTTAAGCGTATAATAGCAGAAAGCCTTAGTGCTAAGAAAATCCAAGGCAGTGTCTTATTTAATAATAAGGATAAAAATAATTATATAAAGATGCTAGTAAGATTCTATAAGTATATGCTAAAGTACTTGCGCTGGCGTAAGGACGTAGGCATTAAATTGTTAAACAGCCTTATTAAACAGTAGGAAGATAAGACTAACTAGACAAAAAACACGTAAAGAGTAGTGTTTTACTCTTAATAAACAAACTAAATTTTTAAAAAAGAATAAGCTTAAATTTTGTTATTTTTTCTACCTTATAAATCTACTAGGCTAACTACTTGCAACTACTATACTATTCTCTTCTAGTTAGTTATAGTTTAGGACAGCGTAATAAAAGTGCCTGCTATAAGAACTTATAAAGATTTTTATAAAGCTTACTATAATCTTACTACTACTCTTTATACTTTTTTTAGTTATTCTAATAAGTTTTAAGATATTAACTAACGTGGTTCACAAGCGAGCAAGCGCACTAAGCAAGCAAGCGTATCCTTACCAACGCGTCAACGTTAACACAATATTACGCACTTTTATTACAGTTAATAAACTATTATAATATACTAAATTAATTATTAAAACTGCTATTATTACTTACACTATCTATCTTAACTGCGTAGGTACAAGCATTGTGTCTAGTCTGCTTACAACGCCTGCACCGCCTCTCTCCTTGCACTCTCTTAGACGCACTCTTACTATTACTATAACTACTACCTGCTTATTTAGCTAATACTTCTTATACTTTACTAATAGTAAGAGTCTCCTCTATCTATACGTATTACTGCTTATAGCTCTTCTGCTTATTTACTTTATCTAGAGCCTCTTAAAGGCTATTTATTTTTTCTATTATAAGTATTATTTTATATATTATTTACTAAGCCTCTTTACTTAGCTGCGCAACTTACTTATTAAGTAAATTTATAAAAAACTTATAGTAGTTTTTTACTTTTTATTAAATAAAAGTACTTTAAGCTTTAACTTTACATGCGTTATGCAGTATCTATACCTTCTAAGTAGCTACTTATTATAGTAATTATTTTAGTGTTTACACTACTATATTAAGCTTTAATAGCACCGCCTATAAGTTATATAGAACTAAACTAGCGCCTTTAAAGCTAGCTAAGAAATTCTTTTTTATAATAGACTTTTTAAAAGCAGCCTTAAAAGCTAGTAAAAAGGTTTCTTTGCTAATATAGTTAGTATAGTTACGTGCTAAGCTTAAAATAGCGTTGCTATACTTACGCTTTAATAGCAAGAAGTAAGTAATATTAAAAAGCTATAATAAGTAAAATAAGTATACAAGTATGTGAAAAAAAAAATATTCTTCTTTTTATAAAAATTTTAAAAATTAATAAAGCAGTAGCTCTTATAGCTATTAATAATAAGTATTAAAATGCTTTAACTAAGTAAAAGTAAGCTAATTATTTATTTAGCTATTAGAACTAACTTAAAGAACTTAGTTAGCAAGTAGATTTTTAAACTAAATATTAATAAGCACTTTACTTACAAAAATAATAAAAAGTAGTATTTAGTAACTTAATACGCTTACGCCTTAAGTTATAGTAACTTACTTATAGTTACCTAGCTATATTTACTTCTTTTTACTATATCTTTTTAAGCTTATAATAACTAACTATAATAAAATTTTACTTCTTATAAAGCTAGTTTTATTAAAGTTATAAATATTATTATTTATAATACCCTACTTCTACTTTATTACTTAAACTAAGTTAAACTAGCGCTAAATAGCTACTAAGTCCTTGCAGGCAGCTTACTAGTAATTATAAGAATAGCTCTAGCGCGTATAGAGCTTAAAAGTCTACTTAATAAAGTTGTTAACTTAGTTCTTGCTAATAAGGTTACTAGCGCGCTTATTTAACAGTTTATTAGCTATTACTTAAATATTAAGCTTTGTAAGCACAAATTCTTGCGTAGACTCTTTAAAAATACACTTAACTACAACTTTTTTTTCTAATTTATTTAAGCGCTTTAAGTTTAGTTTATAGTTATGTTAAAAGCATTTTCTAGCGCGTTAATGCTTCAAAGTAGATTTGAAAAGATTATAGATTTAGGCAGCATAATAGCTACTTTAAACGCGTTAAGAATTAATATTAAAAAGAGCAAGCTGTAGATCTACTTAAGTATAAGTAGATTAGGCGTTGTATTATTAAGGCATCTCGCGTTTTTGTGTCGACGTTAACGCGTTGGTGAGGATACGCTCGCTCGCTTGTGAACCACGTTAGCTATTTTCTATAAATGTTTATATTAAGTATAAGTTCTAGATCTAGAAAGCCCTTATAGAAGAAGTAAAGTAAAATAACTCTCTTGTCTACAAGAAACTTAATAATATACTACAAAACGCTAACAAGGAATAGATTAACAACTATATTAAGAAGTACTATAATTATGTTTTATAGCAAATCATTAATTTATAGCTTATAGTGTAAGAGTTAGAGAAGAACGCCTTTTGTATAGACTAAGTTTAAAGTTTTCTATATTAGTTGTACTTTACTAATAGTAGACAAAACCCATTCTATGTAATAAAAGACTAAAAGAAGTAGAATACTAATTTCTTTTAAGCTGATTTTTTCTAGCGCCTTTAAGAAAAGCTTAGCTTAAAAGCTAATAAGCGCTAAGTCTTTTAAGAGAGCAAGAAACTAGTTACACTCTTTTTTATTTAGCATGTTTCTTGTGTTTAGTCTTAATTAGGTATAGTAGTCTTAGGTAACGTTTTAGTACTTTTAACTTTAACTAGGCAGCTTTGTTATAGTTGTTTTTTTTATTTATTTTTAAGGTGTCAAAGGTGGTGGTTGTTGTTGTAGTCAAAATGGGGTTTCTAAAAAAAGTAAAAAGTAGCTACCCTCTACTAATTAGTCGCAAAAGTTAAAAAAAAGATTGTGTGTAGTTAACGAAATTTAAACAGTGGGTGGATAAGGTCTACGCGCTAAGCGCTTAGAGCAGAAAAGCTCAGACTACTAAGCAAAAATTAGGGTTAAAAATATTTGCTAAAGGTACTAAAAAACGACACTACGTGTTCAACGGCGATTGCCAGCCTATGGCTAGCAACAAGATTGCGATGGAGATGGAGGAGGAGGGTAAGGACACATACGTTACCGCAGCAGGGGCCTATAGTTGTTTTTAATTAATATTTAAGACTTAAGCTTCTACTGCTACTATTACTATACTTTTACTTAGACTAAGCACCTAAACTGCTACTACACAAGAACTTTATTAAAGTAAATACTTAAAGAAGTAAAAAATAGTAATATAATAGAGATGTGCTCTTATTAAATGTGTAGTAAGAGAACTACTAAGCCTATAGAATCTGGGTACTCTCTAGACACTTAGATTATGTAGCTACTATATAGATATAAGATCTATTATTACTAGGCGGTAACCTAAGTAATTACAGTAGATTTTTCTTGGTTTTTTTATTTGAATAGTTTTTCTTCTCTTTTCTTTCTGTAGAGTATAGAGCTTGATAGGGCTAAGGTTATAGAAAGAGGAGGTTTGTACTAGTGCACAGGGTAATACCCTACTGCACACTAAGTTAGTGCTTAACTATGTAATTTTAAGATATATAGCCTCTTTTGTGTATTATAGAAAAGGGACACTATTTATTATCTGTTTACTCTACAGCTAAGCTTCTGCATTATATTATTTAATAGGTTTCTTCTTCTACTAATAGTCTTTATACTTAACCTACAATAAGATTATTATCTTACCAACCTCGTTTTCGCATGATCTAGTCTCTAGTAATCTCCTGCCCTCGTAGCAGTATGTCTTTATACACTCCAACACCCGTACAATAGTGCCTTGCCTTAGTATTTATACTCTTAGTAAAAAAGGCGCTAGCGTTGTCTTAGGCGTTAGTAGCGATTTTAGAGAACTTTTTTACCTTACATAAATTCTCTAAGAAGTGTTAGCTTAACACTTTTTACGTTCTATTAGCGTACTGTGTAGTAAAAATTGTAGCAAGCTTTTTATAGTTTTTATTACTAGCTCATTGCTTATTAGCTATAAGGCCCCCTGTGTTGCTACATATACTTAGCTAATACTAGTAAGCTGCTTAGGTAGTTTTTTAGCCTTACTAATTTTGTCTTTATTAAAGGTGTTGACTTCTGGGAATCGTGTCCTGCCTAAGTAGCTGATAAGCTTGTCTCGAGTAGTACAGCGTTTCTTTAAATATAATATTATGTATACGCTACTAGTACCAATTATCATTGTTATCAATTGATCTACAGCAACTACGCAATCTATTACGTGAGATTACATAAGATTGCGAGACATTGCATCATCTACTACGCAAGCTATTGCGTAAGTACAAATCTTTCTAGAATGCAAGTAACAGGTATATTTAGACTGTAGTTTGGCTTGTAGTTAAAAATAAAGAGGGAAACAATATTCAATTGAGCAGTTGTACAATACAATAACAAGACTTAAATTACTCTCTTCCCCTAGTCTCTCTCTACTTATTTCTCGTATTCTTATTGTTCTACTTCCGCCTCCTCTTCCTCAATCTCTAGGTTATAAGCCTATTAGGCTGCCTCTGAGTCTATTACAAACAAGTAGAAGGCAGAGACCTCTACTTCTGAGTTGTTAGTAGAACAAGCAGCAATTAGCCCTAGAGATTGAATCTACAACAGGTTATGAGCCCGGAGGTCAATTCGCAACAATAATAACCTAATTAAGCGCTAGAACTTATACATAGTTTATGCTCAAAGCTTTATAGCCTACTAAGTAACTAATATAGCTCTTAAAAAAAGGTTTAACCCTTTTTTATATTACCTAGCTGCTCTATTCTTGTTGAAGGAATAGACGCAGCAGCTATAGGCATATATACTACTCTAATTTAGTTTTGTCGGAAACAAAATACCGACCGATCGATAGATCGTGTTCCGGCTAGAGGATACATATACTGCGACAAGTTTTATATTAGCTATAAAGCTCTTGAGAAGCTTAGGCCTATAGTACTTAAACTATTATCTGCTTTAGTACTTTAGAAGCTTATTTATTAAGCGCAAGCTATATGCATAAAAAGAACTTATATAGAGGGGTGACGAAAAAAGAAAACAAAAAGGTTAATGTTTATAAAGCTTTATTATTCTATAACTAGAAAATCTATACTTAAGAAAGTTAGTGATTTGAAAAGCCAGGAACTTTCTCTTTACAATACAGTGCTTAGTAAGCTGTTTAGTTAGCACTATTGCCCCTGCAATCCCGCCTAAACTAAGATAGAAAAAAAGATAAAAATATATTTTTGTATAACTTTCTTTTAAACCTATAAAATCGCTAAAAAGTATATATTATTAGTAAAGGTTAGTAAATCTCTTTTGTGTAAAAGTCTAAAAGTAGTACTATTATAAACTACCTTGTTATAATAAAAGGCTTATTTTCAATGTTTATTTATATAATAAGATAAAATAGCTTACTAATACTTAGTAAGCTAGGCTATAGCTTCTCTAGTAGCTTAGTACTACTATATCTATTGTAAAGTATAACTATTAAATACTTCTAATAGAAACTATGTTTCTTATAGCATTGTTATTTTATTATATTAAATAGCCTATTCTCCTTGCACCATAATAGTACTGAATAATAAACTTATACTAATATAAAATTTAATTTAAGTTAATTTTTTAAAGTATTTAAAGTTCTTACTTAGTATAAATATAATAATTATAAGTGTCTTATTAAGTTTAAAAGTAGCTTTTTCTTAAAATTCTTTATAATATAGATATTTTATTTTAGTAAATTCTATTAGCTTTTTGAAAGAAATTTATTTTTATTTTACTTTTTTAGCTTTTATTTTAATTCTCTAGATAGTTTAATAAAGTTTATATTAAGTTATTCTTAAATATTATATAAGATCTTAGTACTACAGCTTAAATTAAGCAAAAAAGTAAGGAAAAAAACCAATTTTTTTGTATAATTTAATTTAGAGTTTTTACTAATACTTTTAGAGAGATGCTGTAGTAAGTTACTATTGAAGGTAATAAGCTCATATAATATATAAATACTATAAACTTACTATCTAAACTAAGATAAAATATAAGCTATAATAAAGATACTATAAAGAAAGTAAGTTAAAAAAGTAAATAGACTAAATATAATATAAGCTTACTAGTATATTACGTAATTAGCGCTTATATAAGCAGCCTTTATTTTTAATACTCTTTAATTATACTTTAAATAATTAAAATGCTACTCTTTATAATCTGCTTACGTAATGCATACGTAACCTTATTAAATATAATTTTTCATTAGCAATTTTTACACGTTTAAACAAAAGTTATACTAAGATTTATTTTAACCTTTTTTTCCCTCTTAATTTAAGCGAAATGGCAAGAGCAACTGTGCTGACTAAGTAGCTCTCTAAGCACTGTATTATAAAGAGAAAGTTCTTGGCTTTTTAAATCACTTTTTTTTTGGCATAGCCCTTTTACTTATAGAATTACAAAGCTTTAAAAACAATAACCTTTTTGATTTCTTTTTTCTTGTAACCCCTCTTTATTATTAAGCTAGGCTGTAGCCTTAACAATCTTTAGCTAGAGTTTCTTAGGTAGATATACGCTTACCTTTGTTTTATCACTTTAGTTATTAGCTCTTATTCTTCTTATTCAGTAGCTCTTTTAGTATATATGTATTTAGTAGATAAAGCTTGATACTAACACTGCATTTCTTATACTATATTTAGTACTGCAACGTTTTTTGCTAAAAAAGTGTTGAAGAGTAATTATCTTGTGTAATTATAACTATCTAGAGCTTATAACAAGTTTTAAGCTGTGCTTTAAAACAGTAAAAGACTTTTCTATTTTTTGAAATAAAATTTACCTACAAAATATACATATAGAGCTTACTAGTAAAGGCGTTTTTAATTATTTATATTTATTGCTCTCTTGAACAGCCTTAAGACCTGTTAAATACATTTTATAAGATCTTCTAGTATAGTTAAAAATAGGGCTTTTTTAGTTGTCTTAAGATAACCTATTTAAATAAGTTTAAATGTAGTGCTTAAACTTAACACATGCTATTTTTTTAATCCTTACGCCTTGAGCTGCATTGATAAGCACTATTAGTACTTTGGGGCTTAAGTGCTCTGCGTAAGTATACTAAAGGTTCTCTTAGATACTTATTAAATAATTTACGTATAAGCTTCTAACCAAAGACATTACATTTATACCAAGCTTAAGATAAAAAGATAAAGGCTAATATTTAGGTAAATATCTAGAAGGTTAAATACAGTAGGCGGGCTGTCTACTTTAAAGATCTTTAGCTTCTTAGCTTTTAGTTAGCTTATTTACTACCTGTTATATTAAGCTTGTAGTTCTATAGTACTAAGCTTTGCCTTTTTAAAGCTTACGCAGTACTTCTAGTATATTTCTTTTTAGTTAATAGCATTTGTTAGCGCTAACTTAAGGTTTAATTACTAAATAAGCTTATTGAGAGCTTAGCTAAGTTTATTTATAAGTCTTATAATAATTGAAGCTAGTAACTACTTAGTAATAGGTGTATACACTTATTTCTAAATATATTATTAGTCGCGCGTGTTTACGGCCTAGTTCATATGCTTTGTCCAACATTTATTAAGCTTTCTATTATAAGCTTTAAGCTTTTCTTAGAATTTTTTTTTTGAAATACTAAAGGCTTCAAAGGCGGCCCTGTTAGTATATTAATAGTTATAATAGCCTTTAAGTTAACATGTTTCAAGACTTCTTTAGATTTAGCGTTAAACTTTAACTAACTATACTAGTAAGTCTAGCTTGCGTAGCCTAAGAGGCCCGCTAAGTTAGTAATTTGTAGAGAATTACTTGCTATTATAATATAGACAATTAGTTAGAAAGTTAAAAAGTGTGTTTAGATAAGTTAGAAGGTCTAAACTACTACTAGCGTACTCTAGGTTGCGTAGGGAGAATATAAACTTCAATTTAAAGTGCTAGACTTATAACTATAGAGAATAAAAAGCTGGTAATAGTAGTTAAGAAGAACTTAATAGTTAATTATATCTTTTTACTAGCGTCTAAGACACTCTATATATAAAAAGAAAATATTGTAGTCTAAACAGATAGTTGTAAAGCTTAAAAAAATACTTCTAAGCACAGCAAGTGTTTTATAGAGCTTAGATGCAAGTATCTAAGCTTAGCGTAAAGTCTCTAAGCCTTAGCGTAAAGGCTCTAAGCCTTAGTGCTTAGCGCTGCGCGCTCCGCGCAGGCCTTAACGCTTAGGCCTAGAGCCTCGTGGCTAAGGCGCGTGGCTAATATATGCAACACTTTTTTTAAAAACTAGACTATACATTTACATTAATACTCTTTAGTCTCTTAAAGTAGAGGAAGTTTTTTTTATATTTAACGCATTTTTTTACTAATTAAAGCTTTATATAAGCCTTTAGCTTTATGCTTTAAAAAAAGTTTTTGAGTTGAAATTAAATAATAAACTTAGCTTAGCCTTTAAGCTCATTCATTACTCTAGCTTTTTACTACTTTACGTAGTAGGCATTAAACCTTTTTTTAGTTTAAAGCATTTAAGCCGAAAAACTTACTATTACTTAAGGTGCTCTTAATCCTAAAGTTTTCTAATATAACCTGAAGATTAAAAACTAAAAGGCTTATAGCTTTAAAAGCCTTTAGAAATATTATTTTCTTTAAAAAAACAACCCTGCTAAGCTTAGTAGAAAAAAGGAAAGAAATTTCTTATACATATTAAGGTAAAGCCCTTGTTCATCTCTAAAAATCTAAAAATCTTAGCTTAGTACGCTAATAAAAATAGCTTAGATGAAGTAATATTAAAAAGCTATAGCGTATAAGTTGGATATGAAAAATCAACATTATAAAGAATTTTATTCTAATTATAGTACCTAATAGAATTTATTGTAAAGTAAGATATATAGCTATTTTAAATAAGAAATCAATAGGCAAGTTAAGCTTTTACTTTAGCATTATAATTAAACACCTGTTTAAGCTATATATAACTAATATTATTATCTATTTAGCTAAAAAGTAATAGAGTAATTTAAACTTAATAAGTTATAAAATTAAAAGCTTTTAACCTAGAATCTTATATTTATTTTAAAGTTTATTACTATATAAAAGTAGGCACTAGGTAAAATATATTAGCATAGATATAAGCTAGGAGTGTGATTTACTCTTGTAAGCTATTTTTAATAGCACTTTTTTTTTCTCTACTTTTTTATGTGCTTACTAAAGATCTTTTTTAATGTTCTTAAAATACTAAAAGAAAGTTATTTTTATTTATATTATATATATATAATACGCTTTAATGTAGTCCTAAATAATTTTTTATAGAAAAAATTAAATTATAAATTATACTTTCTTTTTAAATAAGCTTTATAGCATTTATTATTTATAACTATTATTTATTTTAAAATAAGCTTGTTAAAGTACTTGTAAACAAAGTAATTAATTTAGTATAATTTAACTTTTTTTCTTATAATTTATAAGGCAGAATTTTATATTATAGCTTATATAAGTAGAGAGCTTTACCTAGTAAGCTTTTTAATGTATTATAGGAGCTCTAGCTTCTATTATTAGTAGAGAGCCTGTTAATCTTAAGAGTTAAAATTGTATAAAGTTAAAATACTTTAGTGTCTTTAAGAGAGCGTAGATTATACTATACTATACTTTTCTATAAACTTTGTATACAAGAAAGATGCGCCTAGTACAAGCAAATTAATTTTATTAATTGCTTCCTAGATTAGATTACTATTAGTGGAGTAATTAGGTGTTAAAAGGTGGTATTGTTTTGGTGGGGTGAGCGTTGGCCCGTCCTGCGCTTTGACCCGTCCACCTCGGTAATATTTTTAAACCTTACGCGTCCCACTACTGCTAACGCGTCATTTAAGTTCATACCATATTAAGCGTCATGATAGCGCTTGCTGCCAAGTAGTAGCTAACAGCACACCTTTATTTTAAAGATATATACATATATATAGTGCATTGAATTAACCAAGAAGGACTGTCAGGTAGGTCGGCAAGCGGAGCGCAGGGGCTTTTAGCTAATAGGACAAAGCTTAAGGACATTGTAACGAATACCAAATCATCTATCCTGCACCATATACTTGCGTTGATTTGTGCAGTTTAAGTAAACGGCTACAAAAGAGGGGGCAAGCTACGATCTAGCTTTAGCTAGCTTTTTTAGTTAGACTGTTAGAGCCTAAGCAACAGTTAGCTGTAACGAGCAGCGCCTGTATCTTCTTTGAGCTCAGCGCAAGCGAAAACAAGAACGACAAGGCTCACTTTGTGAGGTCCTAAACGCTAAGACGTAGGACAGCTGTGACCAGAAGTCATTTTACATAGATGGGAGTAGCGGAGCAGCGAAACAATTTAGGACGTAAGAGGAACCGCACCTTGCCTTTGCCCTGTCCGCACTCAGTCTGGCCTGCTGTAAAACGTAAATAGTGACCCACGTGCAGCACTGCATTCAATCAGTGTCCCCCACTGATCTGGGCGCTTGCGATGCAGCCGCAGCTATATATAGTTAGAGCGACGTCAGCCTTCTAGCCAAACAACAGAATTCATCCTTAAGCTATAGATTAACCCGTAAGAAAGAGGGGTGGTGCAGTATGTGTAATGGTCTAATAGTCGGCTTACACAACGCCTTTTGAGATCATCATCATGATCAAAATGCAACAAGATTAAAGTTTAGAGAGCAAGCCCAAACTAGGTTCTCAAGAGAGCGCTTAGAGACACGCCCAACGCCGCCAAATGTGTTTGTTGTTGACATGTTCGCCAAAGTAAGAGAACCGCTTCGACCCCACGTCAGGATAGCCAAGTTCTACACTCTGCCAGCATACCTTCAATGCCTTCAACAGCATGCGCCGAAAAGTCCGAGACTGATGCAAATGATCCATTAGCCTATGCATAGGTGACGGCGTGCCATACATCTAAAAGTCATATTGCTACAGCTCTCAGCGGACGTGCCGCTTACGCTAACCATGCTGACGGGCTGAGTGCCTTGTCGAGCGCTTAACCGGCAGCGTGTACTCTGCGGGCTCTCGAGAAGAGCTGTCAGAGGGGTCCGACTCATATGGCCTCCTCAGTCCGTGGACTTGCCCGCTCAGAGACGTGCTCGACTCCTGCGTCGGCGTGTACGATGCTTCGGTCTCTTCCGCAGTCACGAAGCTTAGCGCTGGGCTTGCACTGGCATTGTCAGTCAGCGCCCCGGTCTGTGCGCGGAAGTGATCGTTTGCCTGAGCGATAGCTGCATCTCTCTGCTCCTTGGCCCAGTCACGTGCGTTTCTGTACGCTGTGGCGCCAGTCCGGAAGGCGTCCCTGCTGCTAGTCATGCCGTAAGTATTGAGCTGATTCATGAAGGTCTCCGGGCGACCACCTATTGCGCGCGCCGGGCTAACATGGCTAGTGTACATCTTCAGAGTACCGCCGTGGTAGGTGTTCGTGATAGTATACGCATTGCTGTCGAAGCATCCTTCGGTCCGTTCGTACGTTTGCAACGAGTGCATGCCCCTTGCCCCCAACGCGCCGTTGTAGCACGCCTGCCGGCCGGCGACTGCGAGAGACCCGTCTGGCCCTTTGACTTCAGTGTAGAAGTTGGGTGCCACTGGCAGATCGTCCTGTGTTGACGGGATGACGTGGTGACCCAGCGCGTCCCGCACGCCCCGCTCGAGCTGCTCTGGCCGAGCGCCGTAGTACACGTCAGGCTTGCCCTGCGTAAGCGGTCGGGCGGTGAGGTCCTCGAGGTTGCCAAACGGCACCGCCCCGGAGCGACATCTCCCGTCTGCTACCTTACCCTCGGTGTAGGGAAGCACCGATTCGCACACCTGCTGCTCCTTGCCGGCCTGCGCGTCTGCTCGTCTAAACCGTCTGAACTCTCCTTCCGAGAACTGAGATGGCGACAGAGATGGTCGGGGCTGCGCTAGCCTTTGCCCGATGTCATCCCAGTTGTTTGGAAGAGGCGGCAATCCGCCGTCCGGATACTCGTAGCCGTCGGGATAGATGCCGTTATCGACGAGGATCTGCTGGAACTGCCGGTCGTACGGTCCTGTGCTCTTCGTCCTCTGCGTATCCGTCGTCGGCCGCGTGCTCTGCGTGGCGGCAGAGGCGAACCCTCGACTCCGGTGGCTGGAGCGTCTCGAGCTCATCGCGCGCACAGAAGGACAGCCGCGTTCGGGATGCTGCAGGCTTGTGTCAGCGTAGATGCCTCCAAGCACATGCTGCGTCCTACACACATTCCTGACGTCTGACAAGTCTGGTCCGCCGCGTCTGGCGAACAGCGTGATCGCCCGTGCAGTCTTCGGCTCGTAGCTGGCGAGGGGGTCGACTGTTCCTTCTGTCCAGCTCCTTGAGCGCGCGTCTTGTCAGCCAGACCTTTGACACGTTGTCCCAGACGGTGAGTGGTGTGTGTAGAGTATGCAGTGCGTGTGGTGCGTGTGGCTGGCTTTGACGGTCGACTCGTTGCCTTTTTGCACCCCGTTGCGATGTCTCTTGGAGCTGCGCCGCCTCAAAGCGCTGTCGTTTGCGGCTTTTGAAGGGAATTGCTGGTGCTAGTACTGCTGGTTCTGGCATGAAGCGCTCGCTGAGCGCGGGTACCTTGGATGCGACGGGACAGACAGATGCGCAGGCGACGTGTGGAGGCTGGCGCTTATATTGTGTGTCAGCGCCTGCCATGGCATGCTGGCACCGCGTCCCGGCAGCTCGAGGTGTCGGTGTTGTTGGCTGGAGCGTACAGCGCCTCGCATCGATTGGGTGACATAATTGATCATTGGGCCGGAAACTGCACAGTGCACGCTACCCCGCGGTTGCTTGCTTGGGTGGGACCCACAAGTGCAGTTCCGACAGGGGTGCGCGTACCTCCCGCTTGACGTGCCGCCTCGCGTGCGTACTAGCTTTATTCCCGCCTCGCGTGCGTACTAGCTTGTTCCCGCTCGAGTCAAAGTACGCTTGACTGTTCACCGTCTCCTCGGCAGGCCATCGATCGTACCTTCATCGAAGCTTTCCACGTAGCTACACTGCATGCAGTAGTCCTTCGTGCGGAATGGAGGTACAGTGCCATGTCCATGCTTACAGCGAACACGTAACTTATTGTCTTCTTTGTAAGCATCTCGTCATCAACATTGATGGTTGGTACAGTCTTCTTCGAAAGATTGGCGAAGGAGGGTTCGGCGCCGTCTACGAAGGTGTATTGCCTGCCGTGACCTGACACAATCACCAGCTGCTGACTGTCAAAGGCCTTGACATACGGACAAACGAACAAGTCGCCATCAAGCTCGAGCACATTCGTCACGGTCACGACAAGCTGAAGGCCGAGGCCGAGGCGTACAAAGGGGCATACCTCGCCTGCTGTGGTTTGGCGAGGAGTGCGACTACTATGTGCTTGTTCTCGACCTGCTTGGCCCGTCGCTTGAGGACTTGTTCAACTACTGCGACCGCTGCTTCTCGCTCAAGACGGTGCTCCTGCTCGCTGACCAGCTCATCACTCGCCTCGAGTACATACACTCCAAGTCGCTCGTCTATCGTGACGTCAAGCCTGACAACTTTCTGATGGGCAGAGGCAGGCAAGGGAACGTGGTGCACGCAGTCGACTTTGGTCTGACAGAGGACTACAGCGCAACCCATTGCAGGGGACGTCACGAGGGTACTCATCGCTATGCCAGCATCAACTTTCACAAAGGACTCGGTAAGCCGCAGCCGGATACGCAAGCGGGTAAGCTAACCCTAAGTTCTAGAACTGCATCAAGGAGACGATCTTAAGTCGTTAGGATATGTGCTCGTATACTTTCTCTAGGGCTCGCTGCCCTAGCAAGGTGTAAAGGTAACTAAAGGCGAGAGCAAGAGCGCACGTATTAGTAAGCTAAAGACAAAATCGTCGGCTAAAGAGCTTTGCGAAGGCCTGCCTGCAGAGTTTGCCACGTTCCTCAACTACACTCGGACGCTGCTACCCGACACAAAGCCAAAGTATGCATAGCTCCGAGAGCTTCTCTACGGGTTAGCGAAGCGGCACAAGCTCAGCTACTACAACGTCTTCAATTAGACCGTGCAACAATACTTTAAGACCTACAATGTTATTAATTAGTCTACATGCTGTGCGGTGCAGGAGTTAATACAATAACGTACTATAGTGTATAACAAGGGCGGATTAAAGGCAGCAAACAGCTAGCTTGCTGCAGTAGAAACCAAGTCCAATCGCCTTCTTTGTTAAGAGCATGTTAACACTCTTGGCTAAAAAAGTAGTTTCTGCCCAGTAATTAACTTAACTACTAGCTGTGCTATTCGCACATGTTTGCACTCTCTTAGCAGTGCGCCTAATTAAAGACTAAATTACTCCTTGCAGTACACTAGCATGCAGGTGGATAACAACAGCACAAAGCAAATAAGATTTAACAGCAAGGCATCTTAGTGCAAAGGTGTTATTAACCGCGCGTTATTCTTAACTACTAGCCCTACAAGGCTAACACTTTAAGACCGCTTACAAGAGTGTAGCTATCCAAGTCTAATTATGCTGTACTACTTACCTATCCGTCTTACAATGCTAGTCTAAGCTAACGCGTCTATTAATACATTTGCTGCGGGCTTTAGTCTTAACATTTAAAGAGCTGTTTTGTTAATAAGATAGTATTATCTATCTACAACGTTAGAAATAAATAATTTTCTCTCTAGCCTAGACTCTCTACAAGTAACAACTACTGCTTAATCGCTGCTTAAACGCATTAATGTAAGCCTACAATAGGCGGCAACAGACGTAATATGTGCTAACATTTAATAGAACTGCTCTAGGACGCGTAATATGTTAGTCCTTTAGTAGGAACGTACAATTTATTTAAGAAGTTATTTAACTTGTCCGTTGTCCTAACTAAGTATGCTATGTCTAAGAGTTGTTACATACCTTAACAGCGCTACTAATACTTTTAATGCATGCGACAGGCTACACTACGCTGTCAGGAGGCCTGCTAACCCAACATTAGCCCATATTATAATACTTGGTTGCTGCAGCAACAGTGTGTTTCACTTAGCGTTGTATAGAGAACAAGGCGCGAAGAAGACAATATAAAGATTTATACATTAGCTTCCTTCTAGCCCTTACATGCATCAATATATCATCTCACTATATACTCTGGTTATGTTGACGTTCAGCAACTAGAAAGAAACAGTCTTTAAAGGGCGAAGTCACCTAATGTACTAGCACTAAAAACGCTAGCAGAAATTACACCTTTGCGTAAAATAAGACGCTAAAGAGCTCAAAAAACATGTGCTATATAAGTAAGCATAAGTTAGTAGATACTTTGCCCTATCACTAACAAGTTGCAAATAGAAGAGCATTTTTGTCTACTAAAAGACGTACTACTCCGTTATACTGTTAAAGTGCTGCTGCATGTAGAAAGGTCTAACCATCCTAGTCTTCTTTGTCCAGATTTGAACCGTTCGCCTAGTAAGACGCTAGCAATTACTTTATGCCCTTTTAGCGCAGCAGCATGTAGAGCTGTACATCCGTAAACGTCCTATGCTGTAACGTCAGCCTTATTGTTAAGAAGTAATCGCAGAACTGTCTCTTGTCTATCATAAGCGCTCCACATAAGAGCTGTCTTCCCACTATTATTCTTTGTATTAACTTCTGCTCCGTTTTCTAGAAGTAGTCTCGCTATTGCTAGGTATAGGGGCGACCAGTGCAGCAGTGTATTATCATACGCATCTCTTAAGTTAACATCAGCCCCGTTGTCTAACAGTAACATGCTACTTTCTTATGTCCTTCAGGTACAGTCTAGGCCAATATAGTACTGCCAAGATAATCTTTCTAATCAATCTCTACTCCTAAATACAGAAGCATCTGCACAGTCGCTTTAGTGCCTGCTTCAGCTACTAAGATAAGCGCTTTGTTCGTCCCACTGTATTCTAAGTCAATATAGTAACATCTTTCTAGTAGCAGTCGCGCCAATTCTAGATTTCCCCCGATCACAGCCCAATAGAGTACAGTCTATTCTTTAAAATCTTTAATTATAGCATTAGCTCCTTTTGCAAGAAGCAGCTCTACTATTAATTAGCAGCTAGACTAAATTGCCTAATATAGTGTAGACTCCCCTCTGTTATTGCGTATGTCCAATTTAGCACTGTTTTCGACAAGCGCCCGCTAGGTAACTATGTCTAGCAGCTAATTGTAGTGCTAATGTCCTGTGGTTGTCTTAACTGTTAATGTCTACGCTATCTACAAGGTGCATCTTCAAGGCCTAGTGCAAACCCTAGTACACTACAACATGTAAGAGACTAAATTGCTTAGGGAAGCAATTATACTAGCCTTAAACTTAATGCTAGAGAATATGCAGTACTTGTAAGTAAGAAGCTACCTTTTTACTACTTCTAAGAAAGTTAAGAAATAGGTCCATCCACTTGTGTAAATCATTGCCAAGCAGATAATATCTTTAATAATAGGAGGCGTAGTTGAGGAAGAGGTAGTCTTTTAAGCGCTGCTCTAAAGCTTTCCCCTTAATGCAAGGCCTGCGTTTAAAGATATTTATTAACAAGTATGTTAGACAGGTCTTTGAAAACTCTGCGTCTAGCTAGTGCAATAACTTTAATAAGTTCTTAGCAAAATACTCTTGTAAGGTGTAGTGGACGAGCGCTACAAGATTGCTTTTTTCGCTTACACAGATAAGACTAACAAATATGTTAAGAACAATCTCTATTTCTAGAAAAGCGCTTTAATTAAGTTCCGTGTCTCCTGTTTCGATGCTTAACGCGTGACAGAGTTCTTCCACGTTTAAAGGTCTTCTGGCGCAATATATATAGGCAAGTGCCTTCTTAACTAGCTGCCTGTCTTCTTTAGGATAATCTTCAATTCGTGCTAAGGCTTTGTTGTAGAAGTCGTATATTTTAGTTAGGAGAGTGTTGAGAGACTGCTGCACTTTTTTGGGATTTAACATCTAATAGATGAGCGCTACCTGGAAACATGCTACTAAGAACCTGTACTCGACATTAGTAATTAATTCAGAATATTCTGCTTTTCTAGTACATCTTACATTCCTTTGGCTTTCCTGCTTATTGTGTTAATGATCTGTGCTTTCAGAGTAGTATCTCTAGTGGTCAACAGCGACATTCTGCTGTTGGCACTAATTTCAGACTCTAAGTAAACCTGGATGTCGGTATGGTTGGCGGTAATTTCGATATGGGATAAGTTGGCAAACCTTGTTTGAAGCTCAAGGTGTGGGCGGGAGGTTATAAACAGCTGTGTGAAATGTTCCAGCATTCTGAGCATATGGAGGAAATCGTTCCGGTTGCGCTCTGGACATTCATCCTAGAACCTCACGTCAGCGATCTGGATCTCGACGACGAGAGGCGATATCTACCAGTGCGTCAACAAAGATGTAGGTTCTTTTGAAGCGCAAAGCAACATCCTTAATAAGCGACACTCGGTCTTCCTGAGTAGGATGACTTCTCTTCTCGCTCCATCTGTCCCGATATACCTTAACCTCTCGGGGTATTGGTAGAGTCTGTTCGACTAACTGGCGAGTTATGCTAGAAACGAGCTCAACCTCGGATTGACACTTTGGATCTGTGTAATCGCAATATACATATGCAATCGCGACCTCTCTCCGTTCAGTATGCTCCTCGACGTGGCTGATAGCTAACGATCTATAGGATCAAATCAGCGCACATGAATGGGGTTGGGCAGAGCTACCCGCTAAGCACGAAGCACCTACGTCATGACCGATTTTCCGGCACCGGCTTTATCAAACAGTTAGCCAACTGGTAAAGAAGACATTGAAACGAACGATAGTTACTTACGTATTCCAGAACACCAAAGAGTGGAATTGTGCGTGCCGTTGAGCCATTGCTTGAATCTGTCGGCATCTAGAAACCAATTGCTAGTGCTATTGCAATGTGTGTTGCGTGTATCTCTTTGCTTCTTGTAGAAATCTAGAGACAACAACCACGCTAAAATGTTGTTACGCTCAACCGCAGTTTCTTGGCCTAAAAAAATTCCTTAGCGTCTGAGCAATAAGAGAACGGAGCAACTATACCCTCTAAATATCTGTGCATTTGATCTGTGGTAGTAACAACGTCATTGGTCTTGCGCTCTATGCATTGCGTCAACACCAGATTCTTCTCAACATGTGTTTGCATAGCGCTAGTCTCCAGCTTGAGATGCTGTACACCTGCTAGAACTGCATTACGAACTATGCCTTGTTGTCTCTGGATCGTTTTGTGAAATTGATCAAATGCCGATTTCAGTTCCTCGTCTCCGCCCGCTAGAGCTCGAAAGGCTTTGACTACAGAAACAAGCTGGTCAGTGTTATAATCTCAGGTGGATAGCTTAAGAACATTGGTGACAACCTAGTCTTTTCATCCGGACGTATCTCGTGCATATCCCACAAAGTACCAGGACTGACTTGAAAACTTCCGTCATAACTTCTTCAAGCTCCGGTATACATGGGAGTTTATTCTCCCACACCATAAGCTGTGTTAGATACGAAGAGAGATCCTGGAAAAACTCTTCGATCCTATCGAAATCGGTGGATACGGCGTTCGCGGTCTAAAGTTATCAGCAACTATGAAGCACGTCGATACAGGAATTTTACGCTGATAAGATACCGAACGGCGGCGAAAATTGCTTCAGATGGGGGAAAGACATGTTAAATTGTGAGAGTCAGCCATCTCGAGTTTCCAAGGACGGGTAGATTCCTTACAGTTTTAGTTGCTTTGGTTACTATATCCCCCCACATTTCGATCGGAGCAAGACACCTACTCAACAACGTCCTAAACCTGTCTAACCTGGAACCGTCATGGCGATGACCTGAGAAATCCTTCTCCCTATCTTTATAGTCGATCAAGATCTCGTCCAAACTCTTGGGTCCAGCGAGAGACTGGATTTTGATACTCGTCGTCGCTTCGTTACGCACAACAGCTGCACTCCAAATCGCGCCAATGTCTGTAGAAGGTCCGATCGCAGCTTGTATATGCGTGTCATTTGACATGATCACAAAACACTAGCTTTGGTTCAAAGAAATGACTCAATAGGCATGGCAACAAGAATGACGTATCTTAGGGTGTTTGTGGTGGAGAAAGCCATTGACTGTGGGCGTACGCGCCCAGTCGAGGATCCATCTCGATTGTAGGCGTACGCGCACAGTCGATGCCGACCGTCGACCACGCGCGTACACCGTCGGTAAAGTCGCATGCGAGCGAGAAACCTTGCCTATGCGCCAAAACCACAAGATGAACAATCCCCTTCTGCACACTTTCGACACCTTCACTCAGGACACTAAAGCTGCATTTCTTCAATATTTGAAGGAGAACCCCAGCAAGCACCGAGTGTCTGAAGCCGAAAAAAACAATCTCATCCAATGGCTCATCAACTCTGGGAAACGACCGTCGTCCCAACAGGAGTTTAGCCGCCGACATTACGCCCGAAAAACCTTCGCTTGGGACGATCATACACAAAGCTTACTCGCTTTCGCGTCGAAGGCTGGGGAAAAGGATCGGACCATGGTTACAGAAGACAAGATCGCGGATGTGTTCGAGTTAGTTCATAATCGTAACGGCCATGCCGGATGAGATGCTACATAGAGGGATATACGTTGCTCCTATCATGGCATTCTTTAAGCAGATGTCATATTTCTTCTTAAGCAGTGCTAAGTCTGCGCGGGCAATCCTTGTAAGCGCCCAAAGGGCCCTGTTAGAAACATGCTAAGTTATTAGCTGAATGTTCAAGACACGTATGATCTTCCCAGCTTCGACGATCTCTTCTCTTTATTAGACACACTAGAGTGACTAGTTTAGTTTGTTTTGTTGTAGAGAAACTTGGGGTTGGAAACATTTGTCGACGAATCACATAAGTATGACTCAACACAATGCGGCGAGTCGCTTTAGTGTTGGTACTCATGTACAGCTGGGCAAAAGCAGATCTGCATCTCTTTGCACAACTACCCTACCGCAACGCAGAACATTACTGGAATGTTTAAACTACATGGAAGCTTCTGTATCTAAGTGTGCATCGGGGGTGGTCGTTCCATCTCTGCTTTCAACCAACGGATAAGAGTGTGTTGCTCCAATGACTCATGACCCAAGCTGTAAACCCTCCACCTTATCAACTCGGACAGATTGGAGTGCTTGGATGCCGGGGTCAGATGTGAACCTTGCTAGGTCCATCTGATCTATTAAATCGCTCTCGAAGTAGAGACGCAAGGACCTGAGCCTGCTGCATTGCTTGAGTAGCTGAACACATTTTATGACGTGAAGGTTTGGTAGTTGCAAGAAATGATCATCAGCGTGCGGATTGTCCTTCCATCTGCGTTGCAGGTCGGATCTGCTTTCCCAGGGGAAGTAGAGGGATTCGATGTTGTTCCGGCCAGTCTCGCCAACCGCAACAAGAAGCTTGAGAAGATCGTCCATATCGTCCAAATGAAATGCCGTCGTACGGTATGCAAGAGGGAGCGACTCTTGGCGTGTCTGTTTGCTCACACTAAGAAACCCAAGATCCTTGCTCAGTGGAAACAGAAAACCATGCGGGTCGCCAATGCCACCTGTCAATAACACCCTTTCCAAAATGTCTACACTTGGCATGCACCATGTGCTGTGCGGCAGTGCTAGGGTATAGATCTGATCACGAATCTCTCTGGGCAATCTGAGAAACAGTTGGCTCCTATTTCCGTCAAGTACGTCAGGGTGAAACTAGACACATGTTAAGCTTAACTATTGAGATATTGACGCATTTGTGATGTGCTTACCTTTGCCAGCAAGATTGTTTGATGGACTTCCTCCTCAGAGAAGAGGAATGGCAAATGTAGTCCGAAACCGTAGTAGACATCTACAGCAAATCTATAAGAACCAACGTTGCTTATTTGCTTGACCATCACTGATTGTCAACGGCATTTGACGGTCTGCGCATCTATATGAGCGGCATAAGATTTACAACAAAGATAGATATGCTTACCATTGCGTGGGCCAACCCCTGGGACTCGTTCCTCGAACTGTGTGCAGCGCACTTGAAGTTGTTCGTCCTCTGATGTTCTTCGTACCCCCTTTTCATTTTCTCGTAGGCGTCGTCAATCACCGGGCTGAGGTCAGAGTATAAGCGCGTGAAGGGTTCGGTTGGTAAGGCTAAAGCGTGAGCACCATATCCAAGCTCTTTCTCCATCTCCAACAAAGTAAGTGTAAGCTTTCGTTTCGCCATCTCGAGTAATACGCGGTTTCCTGTGCTCTAGCTGTTTACCGAGGCTTGAGCGGTGACTTCTAGTGGGTGCTGAGAAGCAGGAGCGGGGTTGGGAAAGCGTAACCTTCATTATACTTAATAAGCTTGGCATTCTGTCATTGGCTCAGCAACCGAGACAACATCACTACACAATCGTGACGTGCGCTCTTATGTACAATCAGAAATGCAAGATAATGATGAAGGCATGCAGATAAACTTGTCCAGACCTGTAATAGGAGTAGGCTATGCAAGAGAAGGTGCAAGCTAAGAAAAGAGGGCTAAGGTTATCATGGCAGGCTTAGACGGCAAACAAGAAAAGGTTAGCGCTAAAGCTTAACCCTTGTTACCCCCCCTACACGTGACACCTATCCTGTTTTACGTCTAAGGTACTTTAGCCTAAAATTTAGTAAGAGACTACTACGCAAATATTCTTACTACAACTAAATTTTCAATAACTTGTTTTATACTTAGAATATTACTAATTAACTTTAACTAATTAATTATCGTTATGGTAATTATAAGTAGTTATATGAAATATTTTTTTGAATGCTATATAAAATACAATATATATATATACTATTGCTCTTATTTTGTAGCTGTTAACAAACTACGCTTTGTTGCATCTTTAAACTACGTAACTATCTTTTAGTGTATTTGTTTAACTATTCTATATCTTCTAAGTTCTTATAAGCAAGTTCTAAAGAGTTATAACTATAGATTTAGAGCGCCATATAACGTAGGTTGTATTATATAAAGTTGTAGAATAGAGATAAAAGGTAGGTAAGAGGCTATAGGCAAAAATTAAGCCAAAGTCCCTTAGACGGCAAAAGCCTTTACCCCTTACCTTTGACCTTATTGGTCGAAAAGTAAGCTAGGCTCTAAGGAGCCTAGCCTAAAGGCAATTTGCCGTCTGAGTCTACTGAGATAAGGCTAAGGTGAAGATAATGAGCGCCAGCTTTGACGTGCCTTCGTTTTTGATTAGCTATCCAGGTTTTTTATGGTCTGTACGACTGTAGTTTCTATTTGACCCCATCTCTTCACAAGCATTTCCCGTTGGCATTTCTGGCCAATGTCGAGGTTCCGTATGTTCTTTAATGTCTGATGGATCGTTGTCAAAAACGTTTCCAAAATCTGAACCAAGAAACATCTCACTTTATGAGAAAATTCTTCGCCAGCCTCAAAATCCACGAACTGCTCCCATTGCTCTCGCGTGCAACACAATATCCGCAACGCTACTTGTGTCCTAAAGCACCCTCCCGTTTCTGGGTCTAACATATACTTGCCTAGAAACCCTCTGTCCTTCAATACATTCTTCTGTTCTTCATTCAAGCACGGCAAGATTGCGTCGTCCAGGCACACTACATCCCATCGATTGTCCGTGGGCACAAAACCATATTCGGCAAGAAGGAAATCGTTGGAATGAGTTCCATAGGAAATGTGAACTTCCTCGCCAGCGCAATATCCACGGTCTGCGATGAATGTATATTTCCCTGACGAGAGTTTTGCTTCACATCCGACGTCGGCATGGTTGAAAAGGTCGGCAATTGGCAAAATCGCCAGTCTGTCGTCGTGGGGTAGCCTTTCCATGCTAGGAGTCGAGTAATAGAACGACCTTGTGTTGACAAGCATCCAAGAATGTAGGTACTGCATATGATTCATACTCGAGAACACATTCGAGACCATGTCCCAATCTCGCTGAAAGTTCCTTTGTTGTTTCTTCAGCAGATCGTGGGCCGGCTTGGGAAGGAAAGAATGAAGCTCTAATGGCCATAAGAACGGCATGTGGGCTTCGAATGAACTGAAATCTGGTAAAGCTTTATTTGGCACAACGAAGGAGTTGGTTTTGTCTAGAGTAAGATACGCGGATAGGAGGGCGTGGAGCGATATGTGTCGGGGCAGTCTTCGTGAAATGGCTCTTGGGACGTGCCTTTGAGACCGAAAAGTTTTGGACGGAACTACAAGAACGGTTTCTCCGGCCTTTCATCATTAGAGATAAATTCAAGCTTATGCTCAGGTTTAGTACCTGAATGTCGCGCGTCGCGATGATTCCGGTGCCTCTACTGAGAATAGACTGAGGCTTGATTCCAGTGAGTTCAACACCTCGTTCAACCGCCCAGCAAAGTAGTTCTTCATGTATTTCCATTATAAGCGAATGAGTTCGTAGCCACGCTATTGCGTAGTGTGGAGAACAAGGAGCTGGTAACAGTGGTTTAGGAGAACCGGATGGTTGATTCTATCTTTCTATCTGCGTCTAGGACGTTCTTTATATACAAAGGAAATATTGTAGTCTATAAAGAGCAGTGTAGAGCTTAGAGAAATTCTTCTAAGCCTAGTAAGTATTCTGTAGAGTTTAGATGCTTTCTTCTAAACTTGGCGTAAAAGCTCTAAGGCTTAGCGCTTAGCGCTACGCGCACTGCGTAGGCCTTAATACTTATGCCTAAAGCTTTGTAGCTAGAGCCTTATAGCTAAAGCGCGTAGCTTAATATATACAACATACTTTTTAAGTAACTAAGACTTTAGTTAGCTATATAGAGCTTTATGTAGTTATAGCGTGTTTTATAACGTGCTACGTATACGCAGCTTAGCATAAGGTACTAAAATAATAATAAATTTTTAAGCCTCTTAAGCTTAGTATCTAACACTACTATAGCTGCTGTAAGTATTACTTAGCAACTTATTTAAGTTCTTTAAAAGCAATACTAATTACTTTTATAAGTGCTATTATACTTTTATATAGCTTTTTAAGCTACTACACGCTACTTTATACTTTTACATAGTTTTTAGCTCTATTTTAGCACTTCTTCTATTTAGTTGCTAACTTTATATAAAAGTTAAAACTATAAAAAGCTACTGCTACTTATGCTACTGCTTACGCCTCTGCGCGTACTACTACTACTATTCTACTTTTGCCTTTACCCGCGCCTTTACTCTTACTACCGCTGTTGCTACTTTTGCTAGTAGCGCAGCTGCCTCTAAAATGCGCTTTTTATACTAAGTTAACTAGTGCTACTTTAAGTATAGCACTAGCCTGCATGTTTAAAAAGCATATAAGTAAAGTTAAAACTCTAGTTAAAACTACTTATAGGGGTAAGACTTTAGCAGTAACTTCTAAGCGCTAAGGCAAACTTAGCATACATTATAATATACTTTATCTTAAGTGCGTTAAGAGCGCTTTGTCTAGCAGCTTTAATAGAGCTTGTTAGAATAGAGCCTTAAGCTTTAGAACGCGCTGCTAGTAGTGCTCTAATAAAAAAACTTATAAGGTTTTATAAATATTTTCTTTTAAAATTTTAAGTTTATGCTAATAATTAAAGTTTTTAAATTTCTATTTCTTTAGCTAAAAAGCTTTTTACTAAGCTTTAAAAAAATACGCTATTATAAGCCTTTCTCTTATTTTTTCTTAAGTTCTTTATACTAACAAATTGCAGAGTAAGTAGGCTAAAAAGCTTATAAGCTACTATCTACGTTTTTCTAGAGAAAGCGGCTAAGGAGGAGAAGTTTAGAGAAGGCCTTAAGAGTAAAGTAGAGGAGGAGGAGAAGAGTTAAGATAACTAGGAGAAGCCTACTAGCTTTTTTAATAGTCTCCTTGCGTGTTGTCTACGCGCTAAGAAGCTATTAGATAAGCTAGTTAACCTTTTAGTTACCTAAAAACCTATTAAAAGAGGGTTATTCTTCTAGAATTTTATAAGTTCTCTAGAGGTAAAGAGCTAATTTACTTTAATAATTAGATATCTATCTTTTTTTTTATGCTCTTTTTCTCTTGTAATCCTTTATAAGACATGCGTTCTATATTAATAAGCTTCTTAAAGTGCTTAAGTTTTTGTCTTAATAAGTACTTAGTAAGTCTATTAGCTAGCATCTTAGCTATTAGTAAATATTTAATCTAAAACAAGCCTTTAGCGTGCTTCTAGCAGAGCTACATGTTCTATATATTAATATAATAGAGCTTAGTAGTTAATCTTTTTTACTCTCTAACAACTAGGCGTATAGTTTGTTAGTTGTTGCAAAAGATTTTCTAGGCTCCTAAAACTACAAGCTTAAGCTTTTTAAATAGTTTTTTAAGCGCTATAAATTTTTTTACTATATACTTTAATGCAAGAAGCTTAGCTTCTATAGTTAAAGTTATTACTATAGCTTAACAAGCTGCTTTCTAAACAATTAGACCTCTAAAAAGTATAATAATATAGCCTTAAGAAGATTAATAAGTTTTTAAATTATCTACAAAAGACGCGTTTTTATATATAGTAAGCTTTTTATTATTATTATTACTATATATAATCCTCTTATGCCTTGTATAGTAGAAGTATTATATAAGGTAATCTACAGCTTTTATGTAAGCATCTAAAAAGTTAGTTAAAAAGTAAGAGAGCTTAGAAACT
This sequence comes from Alternaria gansuensis, assembly GCA_009289805.1. Lineage (NCBI taxonomy): Eukaryota > Fungi > Ascomycota > Dothideomycetes > Pleosporales > Pleosporaceae > Alternaria > Alternaria gansuensis. The sequence continues at coordinate 60,094 of WBOK01000228.1, read as the reverse complement.
ACGTAGGTAGTGTTAAGACGTAGCATAATAGCTATATACAGCGCGCTACTAACACGCTTTTAGTAGGCCTTAATTTAAGGCTTTAAGGCCTTTTTTAAATTTTTAACTAGCTCTTTTAAGGGCAAAAGAGTTTAAAAGAATTTCCTAAAAGCGTTTAAGTTAAACTTTTTAGCAACTTTATTAATATAAGTATTGTATAGTAGTAATATTATGCGCTTTTTATAATTTCTTACAATTTTTATCCCTAAAAACTAGCTTGCTTTTTCTTGATTATTAACCTTATAGGTGTCTTTAATAGATTTAAGGAGCTTATAAGCTTTAGTTTAGTAAGTTTAATAACATATAAAAAGTATATTATCTACATAAAATATAAGAAGGAGCTTACAGTTCTTAGTAAAGAAAAAGCACAACTCTTTAGCTAAGGCTTATAAGCTAAGCTTTTTTAGTGTACTTAAAAACTTATTATACTATAATAAAGGCAAGTCTCTTAGGCTGTATAAGGCTCTCTTAAGCTTAATGTACTTGCCTAAGCGCTTATAACTGTCTAGTAGGTTACACAGAACTGTTATTTTATTACTAATATTAGTATTAAAAAACGTACTTACTATATTAAGCTGCTATATCTTTATGTTAAACTTAGCTATAATTATAATTACAAGCTTAAAAGATTTTACAGCTAGTATTACTGTGTACGTTAAGTGTAGTAAGTTTTTTACTTAAAAGTCTCTTTTTACTACAAGACGTGCTTTGTATTTAAGAAAGTAGCTATTCTTATTAAGCTTGTAGGTAAATACCTATTTAAAAAGAAAAGGCTTAGAGTCCTCTAGAATCTTTTTTTCTATCTAAGTGCCTTCTAAAAGTAAAGTATTAATTTCTTTTTAGCTAGCTTATCTAAATAAAGTTCTATATTAGTAGTTATAAAGGTCCTTTTATTTATTTAAAAGCTTTAGAAGATTGTTAAAGTATGTTTAAAATTAATTAACCTTTCTAAAAGCTGCTGCTATTACAGCGTAGACTGTAATTAGCTCTTTATTATAGTCTTAAAATTAAAAAAGTAGTACTTTAAGCTTAGGAGCTTTTAAGAGGTTATATAATAGGTAGTACATGCCTGCACTCTCTACGTTAAGACTGCATTAGTTCTTATTTTTTAGCCTTAAGAAACTCCTTATAAGAAGTCCTTATACTTTTCTTTTATAAGGTCTTTTTACTAAAGAATTTTAAAGGGCTTTAGATAGTATTGCAAAATTCTTAGCACTGCGCTAGGCGTTCTTAAAAGTAATTTTTACTTTTTTTTTAAGACTTTAAGAGTTTCTACACGTTTATTAAGCTTAATTTACTAGTAGTTTATAATTTCTAAAAGCTAAGTAGCTTATTACTACTACTTATAGCTTTTTAAGCTAGGGTGCCCTGCCTTAGCATTTATGCTTTTAGTAAAAAAGGCGCTAGCATTGCTTTAGGCGTTAGTAGCTGTCTTAAAAGACTTTTCTGCTCTACATAAATTTCTTAAAAAGTGTTAGCTTAACACTTTTTATATGCTTTTAGCGCACTGCCTATTAAAGACTATAACAGGCCTTTTATAGTCTTTATTACTAGCTAATTACTTATTAGCTATAAGGCCTCCTGTATTATTACCTTAATTTAACTAATACTAGTAAGCTGCTTAAGTTCTTCTCTAGCCTTACTAATTTTGTCTTTACTAAAAGTGTTTACTATAAGTACTGCATTCTGCCTAGGCAGCTTATAAGCTTATTTTTAGTAGTACAGCGTCTTGTTAAATATAACATTACATGTTGTAATAACTTAGTTAAGCGCTAAGACCTATATATAGTATATGTTAGAAGCTCTATAGCCTACTAAGTAACTAATATAGCCTCTAAAAAGAGTTTTAAAGCTCTTTTTATATTGCTTAGCTACTTTATTTTTGTTTAAGGGATAGGCGCGGCAGCTATAAGTATATATACTACTCTAATTTAGTTTTATGTTAGCTGTAAGGCTCTTAAGAGGCTTAGGCTTATAGTACTTAAAGTACTTTCTACTCTATTACTTAAGAAGCTTATTTAGTAAGCGCAAGCTATACGTATAAAAAGAACTTATATTATAAAGCTAGGCTATAGCTTTAATAATTTCTAGCTAAAGTTTCTTAGGCAAGTTTACGCTTACCTTTATTTTAATAAATTTTATTATTAGCTCTTGTTCTGCTTGTTTAGCAGCTCTATTTAGTTTATATATATTTAGTAAAAAAAGCTTAATAAAAATACAGCGTTTTTTACACTATGTTTAGTACTATAACGTTTTTTTTTTAAAAGAGCGTTAATAGATTATTATTTTATGTAATTTTAACTATTTAGAGCTTATAATTAGCTTTTAGTAGAGCTTTAAAATTGTAAAAAGCTTTTATAATTTCTAAAATAGATTTTGCTTATAGAATACATACATAAAGCTTACTACTAAAGGCAGTTTTAATTACTTGTATCTATTATTCTCCTAAACAGCCTTAAGGCATATTAAATAGGTCTTATAAGATCCTCTAGTATAGTTTAAAAGAGAGCTTTTTTAGTTATCTTAAAATAACCTATTTTGTATAAGTTAAAGCACAGTGTTTATACTTAACACGTGCTATTTTTTTAATTTTTACGCCTTAAGCTGCATTTGTAAGCGCTTTTAATACTTTAAAGCCTAGGTGCTCTACTTAGGCATGCTAAAGGTCCTTTAAGTTGCTCCTTAAATATATTACTTATAAGCTTTTAACTGCATTTATTACGTTTACAATAAGCTTAAGATAAGAAGATAAAGGCTTATATTTAAGAAATAAGAGGTTATAATAGCGTTTAAGCCTTGCAAGTACAACATTTCTACCTAGTATACTTTAGTAAAAAGTATTATTTAGGCCTAAGTACTAGACTCCTTTTCTGTGTAGGCAAGCTTCTAAGACAATATTAAAATAAAAACTTTTAACAACTACTACATTTATAAGCGTAAGGTTCTTAGTTTTCTTACTATATATTTTATTTAAAACTTATTAAAGAATACAAGTTTTTTAGCTACTAATAAAGAAGGCTTAAGTGCTTGCCTTTACTATTTCTACTTCTCTAGCGGGTAAAAAAGAGCTTAGTATAAGCAATTCCCTGCTGTTTACTAAGTATAACGCGGCTCTACTATCTAGTATAGTACTCTTTAATACTATATAAGCGTTAAAATTACTAATATAGTATACACTTAGGCTATTGTTTTTTTTAAAAAGCGTTAGATTAATTAAAAATGTAACTATACTACCTAAGAAAAGCTTTCATTTTCTTTTTTCTTTTTAAGAAAGCTTATATTTAGCTTTAATAAGCTTTTTACAAAAAATTTTGTACTAGTCAGTATATAAGCAGTCTTAAATCTTTCTAGCCCTCTCTTTATTAATATTATAGTTAACTTTTAAGCTAGCCTTAATTACTACTAAAAGTACGTAGTATTCTACTAGCTTCTAAAAATGCAATTCTTTAGTACTATCTTTACAAAGGCACTTATAGCTTTATTTCTAGCTTACTACTTTAGCGCTTTATCTTTATATACAAGGTTTTAAGCTTTTTAAAGTAGCATAAGCTTTTAAAGATTTAGCTAAGCTTAGTAAGCTAATTAAGCGCTAGTAAAGTATTTCTAAAAATACTTAACTTATTCAGTCTAGATTAAGATGCTTTTTTTTAAGCATTTGTTGCTATTAGTAAAGTATTTTTATGGTGCTTACCTAGTTAAAAGCATATTTAGCTCTTACAGTATCTAGAAAGTTAAATACAGCTAGCGCGCTATTTACTTTTAGTATTTTTAGCCCTTTAGCTTTTAATTAGCTTGTCTACTACTTATTGTACTAAGCTTATAGTTTTATAGTTCCTAGCTTTGCCTTTTTAAGGCTTACTTAGTACTTTTAGCATGTTACTATTTAGTTAACAGCGTCTATTAGCGCTAGTTTAAGCTTTAATTACTTAATAAGCTTATTAAAAATTTAGCTTAGTTTATTAGCAAGTTTTATTATAATTAGAGCTAGTAACTACTTATTAATAGTTGCGTGGACCTAGTTTTATATATATTATAAAGCGCGCGTATTTACGGCCTAGTCTATATACCTTATTAATATTTATTAAGCTTTCTATTATAGGCTTTAAGCTTTTCTTTAGTAGAGTTCTTTATAAGTACTAAAGGCCTTAAAAGTAGCCTTATTAATATATTAATAGTTACAATAGCCTCTAAGTTAATATATTCTTAAACTTTTTTAGATTTAGCGTTAAACTTTAGCTAGCTATACTAGTAAGTCTAGCTTATATAGCTTAAGAGGCGCGCTAAGTTAGTAATTTGTAGTAAGTTGCTTACTATTATTATACTATAATTAGTTAGTAGGTTAAGGGGTGTGTTTAAATAAATTAGAGAGCTTAAACTACTACTAGCGTACTCTAGGTTACGTAAGGAGAATCTAAACTATAATTTAAAGTGCTAGGCTTATAACTATAGAGAATAAGGAGCTAGTAATAGTAGTTTAGAAGAACTAGATAGTTAATTCTATCTTTTTATCTGCGTCTAGAACGTATTTTATATATAAAGGAAATATTGTAGTCTATAAAGAGCAGTATAGAGCTTAGAGGAATTTCTCTAAGCATAGCAGGTATTTTGTAGAGTTTAAATGCTTTCTTTTAAACTTGGCGTAAAAGCTCTGAGGCTTGGCGCTTGGCGCTGCGCGCGCCGCGCAGGCCTTGACGCTTGTGCCTAGAGCCTCGTGGCTAGAGCCTCGTGGCTAGAGCCTCGTGGCTGAGGCGCGTGGCTTGATATATGCGACACGTAGCCTTGTACCACTCCTTCTATCACAGATATCTGTCGAAGTCGCGGTGACGCCGGGTACGCGCAGGAAGGATTTCTCGTCGTCTAGCGGAGCACGAACAGCAAATCTAGAAATTCAGAGATAGCGTGATATGTGGTTGTCTGGCTTATGAACTGCGGATGGGAGCCTCGTAAAGGAGCAAAAAATAGGTACAGAAATTGACGATGGCTTAGCGCGGGGTCGGTTGGCTTGATTGACGGATACAGTGCCCGTGCGCAACACGAGCCAGTACGCCACCCGAACATGAAGTCATTATAGAAATGAAGGTATTGAGCCACCCCAAACAGCTACTATCGTGAGATTTTCTAGTTTGGCTCTATATAGAAGCATGCACATTTTTTGTATGATTTGAATTCTGCGGGTGTCTTAATTTGACGCTTGCGCGTTGAGGTTATGGGAAGAGGAGGCGGCGGCTTGGGTGCAGCTTCAACTTGACTTGCAGCACCTAGAAGTCGACGGCGCTTTCTCGGATTTTTTCGCAGCACTATGTAAGTAGTTTCGCTAACCTAGCTTTGTTAAGTGTGTCGCGTGATTTTTGTAAGGTTGCAGCTTCGCGTTGCTGTTTTTTAAGCGCCCGAGCTGTAGCCAGTTCCTCAGCCTTCGCTTTCTTCGCCTAGTCGCTCTCTTCTTTAGCACGCTGTCGCTCTAACTTTGCAGCTTCAGCTTGTTTCTCTTTGTATAACTTTATCACTGCTTTTGGCTCTCTATCGCGAGTTTCTAGAGTTGTAACTGCTTGGCTTTGTTACGTTTTACATTTTGCGCGCGCGCTTTGCGGAGCTTCCTTAAAGATCAGAACACAGCACTACCGTAATACTCCTCGCGCTGTTAAAGGTCTATAGTAGTGCGCTTTGTCTTTTGCTTCTTTTTAGCGTTAAGAGCGAAATTGCGAAACGATAGAGTTGCAACCGGACAACGTTGTCGCGAAGACACCAAGGGTTTCAGCGCCCGCGTAACGGGGAGGTGCGCCAGCGAAAGTTACTCAACCCACAACAGGAGCATAAACTTGTGCTATACATTGAAAGATACACAAGGCGAGGCTTGCCTAAGTTCCTTTGCACGCCACTATTGGCGCTCTGCAGCCTAGGGTCCGTTTTCGTCTCCCTTCCAGAACTTGGGGTACAGGTCCGGTTTCTGGCTCCTGCTTTCAAGCCTCTCAGGATCCTCCATTGAGCACCAATCCAGAATTTCACCTCCTTTGCTTGTGGATTAACTTAGTTCGTTATCTGGGCCAACGTCCCATGTGCGACACGATCCTTGGTATTAACGTTACCCCGCGCAGCCTCGGCCTATGCTATCCTATGAGAACATTAGCGTCGCCTTCTCTGAGGTCCAATACAGGTCCTTAAAATAAAGTTAATTAGTCCACTTGTGTTTTGGGATTGCCCACTGGTGGAGGTAAGCGCACGCGCATGGCACGATAGCCACGGCGTGGCGCCACCACCTAATTTTCTGTAGAAAAGGCATTGCGCACGAGGCCCTGCATCACGCCCTCCAAACAACCTTAAAAAGAGGGCAGGAGAAAGGCGAAGCCTATCGATCGAAAGCTATATAAGTTACAGTTCAAGGGGCGGTTGCACTTTCCACTTGGAAGTGAAATCACTAGATGTGCTTGTGGCCAATGAGAAACTGGTCCAATTTGAACCTGTTCGCTTATCTAGCTTAGTCATGTAATTGTAATGAGCTGCTACCCTTGTTAAGTTCAAGCTCGTTCTATGACAAACGCATCGCTACAACGCCGTCTCGCCACTATAGAGCCCTTAACTTAGAGGTAAATATGCTACTTGTTGTGCGCAAAAGCTAACCCCTGCAGCGACAATATACTTAATATTAATCTTGTCCCTGCGAACATCTAAGCCTTCCAAGCCTCCCTAAAAGCGATTAATAACGACGCTGACAAACTAATGGCATGCGTAGCTATACGAGATAAGCTCCTCAAGCAATAAACAGAGTTGGAACAGCTTTTTGTATGTGCAGAAGGGGTGATGGTTAATAAATATCTGCACTACAGGGAGAAAAAGCGCGTTCAGTTAAGAAAACTTAATGCTAATGCTAATACTTAAGCTAAAGCGGGAGCAAAACAGAAGAAGCGTTTTATTAACATAGCCAAGTCTGGAAACAAGATACAACAGCAGTGTCTTGCTCCTCTTACTAAGACGAGCCGATACTAGGGCATTAAAAAGGTTTAACACTACTAATAGGCGTTAATAGGCTTAAACTTCTGCAAGGTGCTAGGCACCGCTGCTTTTTAGAAACCTAATTAGGAAGAGGCTTTAATTAAGTTGAGTTAGCTGTTATTAAGCTAGATTTTAGAAGGACAGTCCCTTAGAATGTCTTTAAATCTTATTAACTTGGTCAACTTAGAACACCTTAAGACCTAGTCTAAGAAGAACGACTATAAGAAGAAGGGTTAAAAGACATGCATTCTTAAATACCACCCACTCACTAACTCTGCCTTGCCGGCTAGATATGCCTTTTATTAGTATGGACTGATCGTGCTAGCAGAGGTCGCAGGTCAACTCTATCTAGCTACACACGCTAATACTTAGAGCGTAAAAGGATGTGTAGCTTCTTCTGCAATAGCAAACTCCCCTCTAAGCGTTGTTGTTAATACCTCTATGTCCTCACCCTCGCCTGCCTATTCTAAGACTTAAAATTTTGCTTATAGGTCCTTTACTTCCCCACTTTCATCGCTAAGAAACACACTAGCATACTTACTAACTTTTAACACTTTCGCCTTATCCTGCGTTCCTAATGAGTGTTAACCTACAGTATTGTAATCTCTATCCTAAACACCCGCAGAAACTACAGCCAGAGTCTAGGTTAAGGCAGTTAGAGCTTTAGCACAGACTTCAAATAGGCTTCACTTGTGCCCTAAGCTATCCTACGAATCGCCATCTTTGCAGATAGGCAGTAATAGGCCAATTACACGATGCTAATTAGCTTCACCGAAGGCGACTGTAGAATCCTCTAAATCTAAGCCTAAGCTAACAACTAGTTGCTCCTGTTCTAATAAAATAGCCCCCAACTTCCTCTCTGTTGTTGAGCGTAAACAGGAGACTAACACCACAAAAGACCTAAAGGTAGTTATAAAGTATAAGGCCTAGCAAGAGTTACTCTGCCTAAAGCACCTTAAAATATACGCTAAGTAGGCAACAACATATATACTATGCTATTAAAAGTCTGACAATACTGTGTCCGTGCAAACTCCAAAACGTCCAACATCTAATCTAGTTAATCTGCTGCTGTCTGCTGCCACCAAACGGCGTCGTCTATTACTGCCTAAAGCAGGCTCTAAGTTTAATTAACTCTTTAAAAGCGCTGTACAAAATTTATGAATCTTCTTTTTTCCTCTTGCAGAAGAGAGCAGGGACCTGTGGCCAGCACACAATGCGACATACAACGCTCGTTTCTAACAGCAGGTATTAGCTCAGCTAGAAAGAAAGTTAATGTCTAATAAATCCCCTAAGACCTGGAGAGAGCTAAACAATTAAGTTATATATTCTCTTCTAAGCCGAGCTAGTTAGCCAACAACAATTCTAGACGAGAGCGAAGAAGAGGCGTACTGCATAACTAGTGAAGAAGCAAAGAGTTAACTTGAATCGCATATCGCTCTTTATAGGTCGATAATTACAGAAGATCAGCAGCAATTTAAATAGGATTACTAGAAGGGACGGCCTATCAAACAGCTCTTTTAAAGGATAGGGGTTCCTACTTAGAGCGTATTAGTTCAGAAACCGTCGCTGAGCTTGCAGCAACCGTCGTTCGAATCGATGCGGCTTGGCGACGTCCAGGTAGTGTTTGCAGAGAACGCAACGAGTGACAATCCTCTTAACGTGCTTAATCTACGGAACCCGCTTCCGCGTTCTGTGTTGCCCTACTTCCTTACTAGGGAGGACTGCTAACTGCTCAGTCGCGTCCGTGATGTGCTTCTTAAAGGAGCGTCTGCAGAAAGATGCACTGCACCCATTGCTAAATAGAACAAGTAGAAAGACGATAAGGACTGGGTGCTGCTTGCCCAAGGCGGTGCCCTTACAATAACTCATCAGGACAGCTGTGGAAAGGCCACATGGCTAACAGTACAAGAAGGGCAGCTTGGTTTCGGCTGGATGTCACGTCCATCAAAGAAAGAGCTTTGCAGTTGGAGCGCCGATCCAAACGGATTTACTGGAGGACAGCTAAGATATGTTGTTCTCCGTCCTGGCCAGACAATATACTTTGAGGCGGGCACAAACCACTTCGTGTTTAGACTGGAGCAGTATCAGACATTACTAGTGGGCGGTCATGTCTTGCGGTGGTCACGCATAGACTTATGGATCGAGATTGTGCTCAACCAGCTAAGATTCCCCAACACCACCAACGAAGACTTACTACTGTTAGCGACAGCTTACGTTGAAGCAATTGCACAGCTTGTCTCGGAGCAGCAGAGCCACAGTAGTACTAACGAGCTTGGCGGTAAGAAAGCTATCGCTAGGTTCTTCCATTTGAAGAAGGCAAGTTAATTAGATTTTTGCTGTTGATGGCGCTGATCTTGGGCTTAGCAATTTGAGCAGTAGGTAGTAGAGGTTGCCTAACAAGGTACAACGGACCTTAAAGATACTTAAACATACTTAAATAACTGTTTTCTTGTCGCTACTTTCTAAGTTATTAGTAGCTTGTAGATTAGTTTGTTGGGACACGTTTGCAACTACTATAACAGACCTAGACTTCTTAGTAGCCCCTAAGGTCAGCTCTATCTACATATTTATCCTTCTAGAGAAAGTGGCTGTGCAGAGAGATCTTACGCTGCATCAGCCCCCTAGTTATACATTGAGGGGTCACTCCTGCTGTTCTACTCTGGGAGGTTAAAGAGGGTTTATGGGTGGGATAACTTGACTTTTACTGTTCACAAGTAGTGAATTATTCGTGGACATAGTGGGTTGGCTGTGTACACAGTTGGTGGTTACCTTGGTACGCTTTATGTATATCTGCTCTGCTAGCCGCCTCGTGGTCGTCAAGCCTCCGCTTAGAACAGGCAGGTATAACCGCGCGAGACTCTATCAGCGACGACATGCATGCTGCCACGCTCTCGAGACTGCAGGTAGTAACACAAACCTAGTAGCGTAACAGCGACGAGGCTTTAGCTTAGAACGATAGCGCTGTACTCTTTATGCGCGGCAGACGACTAAGAATTAATTAGCAAATGCAATACTGAGGCCGGTAGCTAGAGAAAACCTTCTTTCTAGTGCTGTTAAGCATAGAAGTAGTTAGTTATATAAGTTACAGCAGGCTAGCCGTACTAAAAGTAGCTCTAAAGCTTTTGGGAAAGGCTACTTTAAAAAAAAAGCTTATTACAAGCTTTATAGGTTGTAAAAAGCTTTAAAGTAGTGTCCTAGCTTAAGTAGCGTTTACTTTACGTATAAAGCGCGTCATTAAAACTGTAACTTAATTTCTGTAGCTATATATAGTATTTAAGCTTTATAAATTTCACTAATATATTTTTTCGCAATAGTAGCTAATGCGGGTATATGTGTTGTCGCCTTAGTGGCGGTGATGTATCCAATAAAACTGTCTAGCTAGGGTCGCGCGAGGGAGCCCTATAGCCCTAGGAGTCACATGCGGCGGTTCTAGAAGAAAGTCTTTAACTAGATTTACTTAATCCTTTATTATTAAGCCCTTTATACTACTAGGATAGTTCTTGCCCTAGAAGAGTACGTGCTCCTCTAGCATCTTCTAGGCAGTAATTTTAATTTCTACTAATGCAGCCCTTTGCGCCTCTAGAATTGCTTATGCGTGCAGTAAAGGCTCCTACTTATAGCATTACTTAAGTGTCCTTGCAAAATCCGCAAGCGCGTCTAAAAGCACAGTTTCTTTGTCTATAGTTATGTGGTAGCTAGCTAGCTACTTCTTATTAGTAATGGTGGTATCTCTTTATGTTAAAGACAAACTCTAAAAATTAGACATCAAAGAAGAGAAAGATGTAATGCATTTAAAATAGCGCAAGCTTTCTTGTGTAAAGCGTAAAATTAAAAAGCAGTAGTTAAACAAGCGAGCGTGTAAATTTTTCAAAGGCTACAGTAGCAGCGTGTTACAAGTAACAAGAAGGATTCTCTCCTTGACGTATGGATGAGGGTTGAGGGTCAACCAGCCACTACGCCAGAAGGCAATGATCCGCGCGGGGCGCTAGTTACGTAATCGCCATCCTGCTAAGGTTAGCTATCCGGGATAGCTGTGCATAAAGGGATAGTAGCGCTATTATAAACCTCCCTCTGGCTTCGGCCTTTTGAGATAACCTTTTGATGTGACCACACATTTTGTTGACACCTTTTTAGTAAAAAAAGATTTATTGCTAACAACAGGTATCTAGGCTTATGCCTTCTTGTTTAGCATTGCTAGCACGCAATTGGTGTGTCGCTCTAGCATGTTTAGACAGAAACAAAAATGCGCAATTTTTCTCTAACTAACTATCTTAACTAATAACTATTTACCAATAACCGCAACTTCTATTGTCTCTGTTGCTGTTTTGGCAGTGTTGCAGTTGCGGCGTTTCTAGCATGCGCTTATACTTAAATGTAAATATACAACAATAGCGTTACTATCTAAGTATAGCTCTTCTATTTCTGGAGGCAACTTATAAAATCTTCCTACTTGTTAGTTTATTTTAGCTGCTTAATAGCTGTTTTAACATGCTTTTACTTTATTTTTAAGGTGTTAAAGGTGGTAGTTGTTGTTGTAGTTAAAATAGGGTTTCTAAAAAAAGTAAAAAGCAGCTACCCTCTACTAATTAGTTGCAAAAGTCGAAAAATTAGGGTTAAAAAAATTTGCTAAAAGTACTAAAAAACAACACTAATTAAAACGTGTTTAACAGCAATTACTAGCTTATAGCTAGCAATAAGATTGCGATAGAGATAAAGGAAACGAGTAAGAACACATACGTTACTACAGCAGAAGCTTATAATACTTTTTTATAAAAGCTCTCTGCCTACTGCTTTTTACTTTTAAGGTTTCTTATAGTACTATATACAAACAACTTGTATATAAACAATATAATACTTAAACTATTTTTTTTACCTCTGTTAGTTAAAAAGGAGCTAGTAGCAATAGTCTTTATAGTAGTTAAGTTAGTATAAAAGTTAAAATATAACTATAGTTAAAAAATTTTCAAAACGTTTAGTATTATAAATATTAAAGTTATAATAAGAACTATAAAAGGCTAGTTTAGCTAGTATACTATATACACTACGTATATTAATAGTTTAAGTATAGTAAAAGTATATTACTTTAGTAATCTCCTCTTACGCAAATATAACTTTAGTAAAAAGACTTAAAAGTAGCTTTACAAAAAGCAAAGACGTGTTAAAACAGCTATTAAGTAGCTAGAATAAACTAACAAGTAGAAGAATTTTATAAGGTACTTTTAGTAATAAAAGAGCTGTGCATAAATAGTAATACTATTATTATTTATTTATATCTAAGAATAGGCACTAAACGCAGCAACTATAACACCGCTAGAATAGCAACAGGATAATAGAAGTTGCAGAGCGACACACTAATTGCGTGCCGGCAATGCTAAACAAGGGGGCATGAGCCTAGATACCTGTTGTTAGCAATAAATCTTTTTTTACCAAAAAGGTGTCTAAAATATGTGTGGTTACATCAAAAGGTTGTCTTAAAAGGCCGAAGCCAATGCTTTTACTTCTTATAAAGTTACTACAAAGTCTTTTTACTAAGGTTATATTTACGTAGAAGAAGATTAGTAGGGTAACATACTATTACTATACCTAGACTATTAACATGCGCAACGTATTTAATAAAATAACTACTAAATAAGCTTTTTACAACCTTTATTACAACTTTTGTGGGAGCTAAGAAGGAGCAATTGAGATTAATTAGGTGGAGTGAAATAAGTGTATTAATCACTAAGGCCACAACAAAGTGTCTAATAACAACTAAAAAGACATAAGACGATCTAGCCCGTTTATATAGACGCTAGCGGGTCCGTCACGTGAACAGCTTACTAGGATTACCTAATCAACAGGGTGATCCGCGTGTTAATACTCTAACATACCCCCTAGGTTAGTGAAAATTTATTAATCTAAGCTGTAAGCAAGAAGTTAATCCTTACTAGATTAATGTTATTAATTAAAAAGTCCTCTTATAACCTTAGTCCTACTGTCTAATACTTTATCTCTGTAGTAATATTATAATGTTGTTTTAATTAAGCAAGCAGCTTAGTTCTATTTTAAAATTAAAATATTTAACAGACCTTAAATATTGCGAAGTTAGTCTGTGCGCAATTAATACAAGTACTAATTGTGTTTACTACCCTTCTAAAACCTTTAGCCTTACTACAACATTAATTACTAAGTTTTTTAATTTTTAATGCACCCCTATTACTATTAATATAGTAAGCTTTATTGCCTTACTATTTTTTTACTAATTAGCTACTAATCTTTCTAGTATAGTCTGCCCTTAATAGCAACAAGCGTAAGCGTTGCTTAAAAAGCCTATACTAATAATATAAAAATAGTGCTAAGTATAAGCACTGCGCGCTTTAAAGCCTGTTGAATAATAAAACTTAGCAAGTAGCTAATCTTTAAAATAATAAAAGTTTGTTACTTCTACCTTTTAATCTATACGCGCACCTTGAAACTTCTAGTAGCTAAGCTTAGAAATTAATTTACTTGCCTAATAAATTAAGTCTACTATTAAGCCTTTATTTCAATTTTGATTAAATAAACTAAGAGCCTAACTAAAAAATTAAGCTAGCGCAAGGGCAGGACTATTTAAAAGCTTGTTTAAAAGTTAAAGCAGATTACTACTTAAGCAACGTTAAGAGACTAGCAATACAATAATAGTAATAGTCGATATATACCTATTAAGTTGTTTATAAAGCGCAACGCGCCTTTATTTACTTAAAAAAAGACGCCTATAAGCTCTTTAAAGATTGCAGCTAATTTATTACATTTTTACGTTTTTCTATGTAAGCGCTATATAAAAAAGTTACTTAATAGTTTATACGCTAAGCGCTGCTTTAATTAAGTTTAAACTAGTAGTTAAGGTAGCACTTGCTACAGTAGTTGCTTGTCTTATACATACTATACTTTGTCAGCTATAGGCTGGCAATCGCAGTTGAACACGTTTTTGACCCTGATTTCGCTTGGTGGTCTAAGCTTTTCTGCTCCGAGCGCCTAGCGCGTGGACCTCATCCACTCACCGTTCGAATTTCGTCGACTACACACAATCTTTTTCTGACTTTTGCGACTAATTAGTAGAGGGCAGCTGCTTTTCACTTTTTTAGAAAACCTACTTTGACTACAACAACAACCACCACCTTTGATACCTTAAAAATAAATACATACTATTGTCGGATCGTGAGTATCGGTAGAGACGTTGGCTGCTCAACACTCGCCCACGAGCTGACTCAATCCTACTTCGGTCCGGCTTACGCCGAGCTTAGGTATACCTTCGTAGCACCTATGTTTATAGATAAATTATACTAATACTAAGTTACAAAAAGAACCTTGTTGTTATTATTACTTATACGATTATATAAGGCCTACTAACACTAATTAGTAATTACATAGCAGTTATAGACAGTTAAGTTAAAAGAGATAGATTTTATAACCCTGCGTGTTCCCTAGATACTTATATTAGCAGCGGAGTTATTTATGCTAAGTTTACTGTTAGCTGTATTAAGTGTCTTATCTAGCTTAAGACTAACTGTTCTAGCTGTATTAAAGTGTTCTAAGACGTAGTCTATACACGCACTAACCTTTATCTAGTTACTACTTAACCTGTGTACAACTTATAACTACTAATAAGTTTCTAGCAAACTTAGCTAGCAAGGCACTTATTAATAATTTATAACTACTAATGCATTACTAGTAACTGCAGCTAGCATAGCCTGTGTTAACAATAATAAATAGTAGATAAAATAGCTAGTAGTAATAAAGGCTGTACGCTTATATAAAAGGAGTTGCTAAAAACTATAAACTTTAAGGCAAGAAAGTAGCGTTATATTAACCTAGAGATCTAGGATAATAAGATTAAAGCACTAGACAACAAGGTAAACGTAACTATAGCAATAACGTATATTACACGTGTAATTGCAGACTACATAAACTAGCCTATAGTAGATGTAAAGCTTTTTAGTAAGTTCTGTTAAGACTTTAAAGGCTAGACTTAAGCTATATTTAAGCGTGCGCATGCAACATATACTAAAAAACTAAAGTAAATTTTTTAGTTTAAAAGCGTGTACACTAGCTATATTAATATACTACTAAGCAAAGCTGTAGCTAAATTGCTACGTAAAGAAGAGTGTTTAAAGTAGCTAAATAAGTAATTCTAATTTACTGCCTTTAATAAGCAGTTAGCAGCGCATATACTATAAAAGTAGATGCTACTAAAATAATATACTATAAGATCTGTACAACTAACAAGAGTAAAAGTAGTAACTTAAGCTTAAAGCTACACCTCTGTAAGAGTAAGAGACTAAAATAAAGAGAATTAAAAGTAAAAATAATAACTAGTAGAGCTACTTATAGAGATAATTAAACAAACACTATAGGCAGACTATTAATACTAAGCAAATTAACGTTTCTAAAGTTATTAACTTCCCTTAACATATAACAACTTTAAGAGATTCTGTAAATATACGCTAGCATACCTACAATGTTTAAAGAAACTAAGTGTCCCTCTAATTATGCCATTAGGTAATATAAACCTGTACAAGGTAGTTTTACTAATTAAGTTTAGTAACGCAAAATTAAATTTTAAAATAATTAATATCTTTATAAAAATGTAAGACTGTAAGAAGAAATATATAGAGAAGCTGTACAACTTCTTAAATAATAAGCTAAAGATTTTTTATAGCATCTACTACTACGTAGATATTTAGCTAGGTTAATTTTATGCAGTTTTTCTGCGGATTCTAGAAGGTTATGTATAGGAGTACTACCTCTACTTTATTAACTAGTAGATAGACACATTCTTAACTATGTACACAAAGCTTAAAAACTACTTTAATATAAATATTAACTACAGCTACTACTACGTAGACTAAATAACAATATTTTTTGTTAAAGTTTATAAAGAGAACCCTAACAAGATACTATATAAGGTCCTTAATATTATGCTAAATAAGCTCTAGCTATATTAAAGGGCTCTTAGCTAGTAGTATGTAAGGGAATACGCACTCTATACTACTATAATTACAGCATGCTAAGGCGTTAAAGAGTTTGTAATAGCACTTTATAGGCTATCTTTAAAGTTTAAAGTCCTGTTTAAAGATCTACAATTTTTAATTAAAAACTTACTTGCTATAACTACTTTTATTAATCTTACTAAGGTAAACTAAGATAACTAATACTACGTAGACTACTAGTACAGCAGTAATAGAAGAATCTAAGGTAAATCTTAAAGTAGAGGTAGAGGTAGAGGCGCATTTTAGAAAGGCAATTAACACTTAAATAATAGCTATAGATTTAAGCTATGCTAGAAGAAGAAGTGCTTTGTATACTAAAAAAAAGGCTACTAGTTTACTAACTACATAGATAATAAGCGTAAAGCTATATGTATATAGTTTCTCTCTGCGTGTTACTTTATAGGAGAATAGCTACTTATTAACTTTTCTATACACCTTATAGAATATAAAAGTAGTAAGCACACTAGCTAGTATAATTAAATAGGCTAAAAAGAAAAGGAAAATTGCAAGGATAGCAACAATAATAGCACTAATAATTAATAATACTATAAACACTAGTTCTTTAAAGAGCAATGCTTTATAAACTAAGCATTTTTATATTATATCTCTAGTAATAATATATACAGCTAAGGCGCGCTGTTAGTACTAGCGTTATAGTTTCTACTTAAAGACTACTATACGCAATTTATGTACTAAAGTATCTTACTAGACACAGGCGTAGTAAATATATCTACTATTAGCAAAGAGCAGTATCTTATACTTATATAAAAAGACCTAACAGTCTTGTTAAATATGTTTATAGCAGAAAAAGCATTTATTAAGTTTAGTAAAAGTAAAGCTATAGCGTCTATTAGCACTATGTAAGTCTTTATAAAGATTAGGAAAATTAACTTTAAAGTACTTAAAGCGCTTACGCTATTCTTACTATGCTTTATAGACATAGATAAGCTAAATGTATACTTTAATAATACTATAAATAAGCTTATCTAGGACAAGATACGTATCCCTGTTCTCTGTAAATAAAGACATCTATAGTTCTATCTAAACAAAAGAAAGAAAGTAATAGTATTCTTAATAAAGATAAAGTTAAGACAACTTTATTGCTAGTTTAGTTACCTAGCTATTATACAACTAGTTAAGCTCTTAAAAAATGCTAGCTATAATAACTTTAAAGAGAAAACTCTAGAGAAAGTTACTAAGTTCTACTACTATTACTAGCTTTATAGCTTAGCGCTACGCTAATTTAAATTTACTTTTAAGAATAATTACTACTTTAACTACAAGATACTTATAAATGTAATGTTTTTTAGTAGTAAGCTTATACTGTATATAGTTAATTTTTTAACTGCATTTTAAGGCGTAAAGTTTCTTAGCGCTATTTTAGCTAAAAAAATATAGTAAGCACTGCAGATGCTATAAATTAACACCTATTAAGGGCTACTAAATATTATTATACATAACATAAGCACTAATTTCATAAGTATAAAATTCTAGGTAGAAGCAAAAATTATAAAAGTTATATATAAGTAAGTACTTATAAAGGCGCACTAGTCTATAAGTAAAATTAAAAAGTACTATACACCTTTATACTACGCATAGAATATACTCTACGTAGAGCTTAATAATAATACGTTTAATAAGGCAATTCTTTAAATAGCTATAAAGGCTGTTAATAATATAGCTAGCCCTAATAGGCTAGTCCTAACTCTACTAGTTTTTAGAGCATACTTACAAATAACTATAAAGTTACTACTATCTCTTTTAATAGTTAAGCGCAGCAAAACTATTTAAAAAGTAATAAAAGCCTTATATAAGCTTACTATAAAATGCTAAGTTATAAACGCCTTAAATACTTAAAATAGACTAGACACTGTAGACATGCTTACGCTCTTACTCTAAAGTAAAGTCTTAGTATAGAGAGAGAGTAATAGCTAGAATAGCCTATACAAGATTACTAGTATAGACAGCTACAACGTTACTATAGATATAGTTAATAGTCTAATAATATTTAGATCAACTATTATTAAGCTATACTATAGACTAGACTACTTTTAGAGTAACTTTAATGTGCTATACGCACTAAATAAGCTGTATAAGCTAGTAGTAGTACCTCTAGTAGCGCAACTACGTAGAAGAGGCTAACTTTTAAAATTAAAAAACAAGCGTAAGGCGCACGCGTATATTACTAAAAAAAAGTAAAATAATTTTAAGCTAGCTATTAAGCTATATAATAATAAAGTAATTATAACCTTAGGCGTACTCTTTAAAGCGTCTAATAACTAAGAAGTTAGCAACTTTATAAGCTATAGAGTCTTTAAATTTAAGCAATATAATAAAAAGCTATATAGTAAAATCTATATATTTAAATTACGCCTAGTATGTAGAGTTAAGGAGAAAACAACTAAGCTATATAAGAAATCTTGTCTAGTTATCTAAGGCTATTAGAATTTTAGCAAGAAGGCTATCTTAACCTAATTTCTAACTATTTAGAGATGTAGCTAGCGCATAATAGTATTACTAGCGCCTAGGCTAGTACAACACAGCATAAGCGTTAAGCTACGTAATATTACGTAGGCATATTTATAGGCATAAATATTACTAAAACAAATAATACTTACTTACCTTCTTACTAAGCTAGTATCCTAATATTTAAAGAGCATGCTACTTTATATAATTAAGCTACTATATAAAATTGCAAAAGTAGAAGTCTACTAGTAGACAACTTATTATAAGTACTATTGCAAGAAACTAGACATAGCAACATTAATATACAACTTATAATTATTAATTATAAATAGTAATGCTAACGTCTTTAGCATTATTAGCATATAAATAAATAACACTTTTATACTTAAAACAACTACATTCTTATTACTAGAAGAAAAAAAGATCTAAAAAGCATAGTTCTAATTAAAGCTAAAGGCAGTACTTACATAAGAGGTGCAACTAGACTTTAAAAAATATATACTTATAATAAATAATAGCAGCAAACTAGCCTTATCCCTTTAGTAGAAAGGACAAGAAAGAAAGATTAGGCTTATAAATATTAAGTTACCTAATTACGCGTAATAGTATATAGAACAGCGCACTTAAAAAGTATATATTATATTAATATACTAACTAAAGGTATTATTTAACCTGTCTGTTGCTGCTTAAGCGCAGTAACTATTAGATAAAGATATTAAGGCGCTTAATAAGCGCCTAAAATAGTAAGTAAAAAACTTTAATTATAGCCTGTGCTACGTTACTATTAATTTTATAAAGGCTAAGCTAATAGTTTTTATAAATAGCTCTTTTGCTAACAACAAAGACCTTAGCTTATAGCTAAGCTTTATCTTAATGCTTGTTAACAAGTTTACAGACGCTAACACTTTTACACTATATAGTAATGTAATTTACTATAGCTTTATAAAATATAAGCGTATTACACAAAGCGTACTAGCTTCTAAAATTTATAGTATAGTTAATAGTTTTAATATAAGCATTGCTATTACTACTACCTTAAAGATAGTTACTAAACAACTTAGACTTCTTACAATTTTACTAGTTATTTATACAGACTTATACTTTCTGTACAAGTGCTTAGTAAAGCTTAGTATAATAAAGAAAAAGCAACTTATAATTAATATTATAGCACTACGCTAATTATATAAGCGTTGCAAGATTAATAAGATCTACTAAATTAATAGTAACAACAATCCTGCAGACGCCTTTATAAAGGCATTGCTAAACTACGCGCTTAAATGCTTTATTAACAACAATAAGCTAGTAGTTTAAGTAGATAAATAAGTCTAGAGGCTAACAGGCTCTAATATTTAATACTATACATACAGTTACTACTAATATACGTAGAGTTACTAGCTATCTAGAAAGAAAAGACTTCTAGTGTTAGATTGTGAGTATTAGTAGAGACGTTGGCTGCTTAACACTCGCCTACGAGCCGACTTGATCCTACTTCGGTCCGGCTTGCGCCGAGCTCAGGTATACCTTCGTAGCACCCACGTTCATAGATGAATCATACTAATACCAAGTCACAAAAAGAACCTCGTTGTTGTTATCACCCGTACGATCGTACAAGGCCTACCAACAACTATACTGTTAACAACAATCTTGCTAATTATTTTATAGCTATATATAAAAATAAAAAGGTAGATCTTTAATTATTTAAGCTTCTTATTTAGACTACTAACTAGTTTTTAGGGATAAAATAATAATAGGTACTAAGTTAATAAGCATAAGCTACTTAGCAATATTATTGCTTGCTGCAAAAAATTGATAGTAGTATTATATTTACTAGAAAGCTTTCTATATAGAAGCCTCTAATTAAAGATTACTGCGCTTAAGATATATTGTCTTGCAGTTTCGCTACTTAGCTTCTACTACCTGCTCCTACTCTAGTAAGCGCTTTTAATTAAAGATATAAGCTCTATAATACTATATATAACTCTAGTTAACCTGTAGTACAGCCTGCTTAATAGCTAGCTTATATTTTATAATAGCTGCAGCAACAATAGCTTTAGCTATAGTAGTAACAGCAGTATTCTTTGCATTAATTAAGAGTTTAAGAATAGCATACTTATAGAATACTACTTCTAACTATTTTATATTGTTGCGTTCTTAATTACTGTCTTAATAGCTATATAACTTGATTGTATTAGAGTAAGTATACTAGGGTAAGCTAAAAATTATTTTACAATTCTATCTATACGAGTAATAAATTAGATTTGCGCCTTTATGCTGCTAGCTTATAGACTTTAGCTATCTAAGCTAGAATAGCTAATAATGTGCTTAAGCTTGCTAAGGCTTAAAAAGCTAAGTAAGACTTACTAATAAGGTCTAGCAAGTATAATAACTCTAATACTTACCAGTAAGCTTTTTCTTAGTTCTAGTCTTTAGTTTTTAGTTTGTTTAGCTTTTAAATCTCCTGCTTTTTCTTAGCAATTTAGAAGAGACTTAGCTTAGTATATAGTTGTTGCTGCTTAATATAAACCTTTTGCTTATTAATTATTATTGCCCTTAATTAAAAGCCTAACTTGCTAAAAGTTAAGTAATTACTTAAACTTCTTAAACTATTATTAAGTAAGCAACTTAGCTAGTCTATTAGCTAGTATAATTGCTGTTTCTAAGTACTTAACCTAAAATAATTCTTTAGTATATTCTTGCTATAGCTATATATTTTGCATATCTATTTATCTTAAACAAGTGCTAATCTGCTTGTTTTTTTTAACTAAAAGCCTAATTATTGATTTATTATTATACTAGACTGTTTAAACTTTTTCTAAATTAAAAGATAGTTTATTAAAGAAGTATTTAGGAGCTATAGCCTCTTTAGTAGTTTGCTTAAGAGCAAGTAGCTTAGCCTTAGTAGTTAACGTAGTTACTGTAGTCTACTAAGCTGCCTTTTAAAATATTAGACTACTATATAAAATAGCTATATATTTATAAAATAATAAATAAGTTTTCTAATTATCTGCAAAAGAAGCATTACCTGCAATTGTTAGGTCTAGGCTATTGTAGTTCCTACATTAGATCGCATACTATCTTATCTAATAGAGGTACATAATTACCTATTTAATAGCTTTTATATATTAATTACTAAAGTTTATAAAGAAGTGAAAGAGCTTTAAAGTTAAGTAAGCAATATTTAGTTAAAGCATAATAGCTATGTACAGCACTAATTTAACCTTTTTTTAGTGGGCTTTAATCTCTTGCTTATTTGCTTTACTAGTGTTCTTAATTAGCTCTTTTAATAGTAGTAGAGTCTTTAGAAAGCTACTATTCTCTAGCTTAAACTTCCTTCTAATCTTATTAATATATATATTATATACAAGCGTAATTGCTTACTTTTTGTAATTTCTAATTACTAAAATACTAAAGAACTATTTAACTAATCTTTATTCTTATATCTTATACTTGTCTATAAATTTTAACTAAAGATCTAATACCCTCTGCTTAAAATATTTTGTAAAGAGCAGTAGGATATTATATATATAAAATAAAACTAAGATTCTTCTTTTTTAATTAAAGAATAGGCAAGGCTCCTCTAGTAAAGCAATTAGTTTAATTTTTTTTAGTAATTCAAAAACTCCTCATACTATAATAGTAGTAAGTCTTGCAATTTATAAAGTGCGCAGTTAAGCTATACGCACTTTCTAGGCTTTTCAAAGCTATTTAGCATTTTATAAATTACTAAGTTACTTACTATTATTAACGTATAAAAGAATACTTTTATAATATTATATTGCTTAATCTTTAAAATATTTTTAGCAGCAATGGCTATTGCTACTCTAAAGGACTTAGCTACTAATGTAGCAGCATGTGTTAAAATAATGAAGTTCTTCCTCTAGAGATTACCTTTTATAACAATCTGCGCCTTGTATTTAAAAAAAGATGCTATCTTAATTAAACTTATAGGTCTAAACCTACTTTGTAAGTATTGATTAATTATCTAATTCTTCTTTTAATATCTTGGTTTAAGTCTTATTCTTACTTAACTAATTAATCTCTTTCCTGCAGGCTTCTTTAAATAAGGCCGTTATAGAGTGCTAGAGCAACTGCTTTTAGAATTCTAGCTGGCTTCGGCCTTTTGAGACAACCTTTTGATGTGACCACACATTTTGTAGACACATTTTTAGTAAAAAAAGATTTATTGCTAACAACAGGTATCTAGGCTTATGCCCCCTTGTTTAGTATTGCTGGCACGCAATTAGTGTGTCGCATATTTAGACAGAAACAAAGATACGCAATATCCCTCTAACTAACCCTCTTAACTAATAACAATTTACTAATAACCGCAACTTCTATTATTTCTATTGCCATCCTGGCAGTGTTGCAGTTGCGGCGTTTCTAGCGCCTATACTTAGATATAAACATACAACAACAGCGTTACTATCTAAGCACAGCTCTTCTATCTCTAAAGGCAACTTACAAAATCCTCCTGCTTATTAGTTTATTTTAGCTGCTTAATAGCTATTTTAATATACTTTTACTTTTTATAAAGCTACTGCAAGGTTTCTCTACTAAGATTGTATTTACGTAGAAGGAGATTAGTAAGATAACATACTATTACTATACCTAGACTATTAACATGCGCAACGTATATAATAAACTTGCTGCTAAATAAGCTTTTTACAACTTTTATTATAACTTTAACATTTATCATACTAGACGCATTAATAAAGTATTAATAAATAATAAAATTTAACCTCTACGTTTACTTAATTACTATAGGAGCTACTACTAATAGCTGCTCTTTAACTAACTAGAGAGGCTGCTTAACAAAGGTAAACGCAGGCTTTATAATTTACTACTATAGCTTTTTATATATTAACTTAGTAAGGTCTAACTTTACTTAATATAAGCTATTAGTCTTTATATTAAATAAGAAGAAGAATAGTCTAAGCATTATATTATTTATATGCAAGTTGTTTGTATACAGTACTATGTAGTATAAGAAATTCTAAAAGTAAGAAGTAGTAGGCAAAAAGCTTTTATAAAGTACTGCAGGCTCTTGCTACAGTAACGTACGTGTCCTTACCCTTCTCTACTTTCTCTACCTCTATCGCAATTTTGTTGCTAGCTATAAGTCAGCAATTGCTGTTAAATATGTTTTAATTAGTGTTTTTTTTTAGTACTTTTAGCAAATTTTTTAACTCTAATTTTGCTTAGTAGTCTAAGATTTTTTACTCTAAGCGCTTAGCACATAGACTTTATCTACTTACTGTTTAAATTTTGTTAACTACACATAATCTTTTTTTAACTTTTGCAACTAATTAGTAGAGGGTAGCTGCTTTTTACTTTTTTGGAAAACCCATTTTGACTACAACAATAACCACCACCTTTGATACCTTAAAAATAAATAATTCTAGCAGTTTAGGTAAATTATTACAATATAGTTAAGTATTTCTTATATTTAGTTTATACTTAGTAAGCAAAGCTACTATAACTATATAATTAAAAGTCTTATAGCTTGCTTGTTCTTCCTAGGTTGCTTGTAAACCTAGTAGGTAGGTATTACAAAACTTTATTTATAATAAATCTTTATAATCTATAATAAATATATTAACACTACCTATACTTCTACCTTTTAGTTAATTACTAGAATCTTAAGTTGCGTCTTTATACTTACGCCTGCCGCCTAGCTTATGCAGTAGAAGATAACAATTTATAAGCTAATTTAGGCTTTTACTAGTAATTTTAGTACTTTGTCCTATAAGTAGAAGTTAAGCTTATAATTGCTTACCTTGTCCGCTATCTAAGACTTAGGATCTTAAATTATATAATAATCTACTATCTACAACTTGCTTCCTCTAAGCAAAAGTCTTATTATAATTAGCTAGCGCGTTAGAGTCTTTAGGCTTAGATTATTAAACTAGTAATAAGTTGTTAGGCTTATACAAAGAAGGCTCCTTACCTCTAGATATTAATAGATTAGCTTTTCTAGGCAAGCGCACTACTATTTAACTATTAAAAACTCTGCAATTGATTACGTTGTTGCTCTCTAGAGTCTCTAGTTTAGAAGTTAGTTTTAAGGTAGTAAGACTAGTAATTTACTACTAATTTAAGCAAACTCCTAATAGTGTATTAGCTTTATGCCCTATTTGCTTACCGTCTTCTAATTTACTCTTATACTTAGT
Organism: Alternaria gansuensis; assembly: GCA_009289805.1. Taxonomy (NCBI): domain Eukaryota; kingdom Fungi; phylum Ascomycota; class Dothideomycetes; order Pleosporales; family Pleosporaceae; genus Alternaria; species Alternaria gansuensis. Next base: position 35,424 of record WBOK01000228.1, on the reverse strand, counting down.
AAGTAGGCTTTTCTTACTACTTAAGATAGTAAATAGATTACTTTTAAGGTTTTTAGTAGTTAGCTATGTTTCCTAATCTGCTCTACCTTAAAAGGCTAGAAGGGTTTATAAGTTATCTCTTAGATTAACTAACTCACTATTATAAAGAATCTCTTTAATTTTCATTACTTAATCTTTAAGTAGCTTTTTTTGCTATTTCTTTTTCAAAACAACTATTTATTAAAGGTCATATTATAAGTAGTAATTACCTAATTAAGTGTTAATACTTTTATATAGTATATGTTAAAGGCTTAATAACTAACTTAATAACTCATATAGCTGCAAGAATTAATCTTAAATTTTTTATAATTACAATAAGCTGCTTTCTCCTTGTTTAATAGGTAGGCTTAGCAGCTAAATGCATAAATTCTAGTCTAGTTTAGGCGTAGATTAGCAGTCTAATGTCTAATTACAAGTAGTTTATAGTTTAGAAAAATTTTCTAAACTATTCTTTAAGCACCTAGTTAAGGGATTAGTAGCTATAGATTTTAGTAGAGCTTATTCTATGCAAGTAAGCCGCTACATCTATAATTTCTAGCTAAAGCTGAGCTAGTAGATTTACACTTATATGCATTTTAATAGCCTTTGTAATTAGCTCTTAGCTAGCTCTCTCTACTAAGCTATTAAACTTATAAGTGTATAGCAGTAGCGTCTTAATTCTAATCTCTTTTTCTATTACCTATTTATTATATCTAAGTTGCCCTCTCTAAGGCAGTGTGGCAATATTATTATTCTAGTAGATTTCTACAATCTTCTACTAATATATCCTCTTAATTCTTGTAGTAAAGCCTTTAATTATAGGCATAATATTATTTAGTGTCTTTAACTAGATATTATAGTTTTATAGCTTGCCTAAGTAATCTTTCTTAATAATTAGTACCTATTTCTTAAACAGTTCACTAGTTAGAAAGTTAAATAGGTTCTATATAATCTTATAAAAAATTTAAAGTAATTTTTCTTTTAGTTGCTGTAAAGTTATTTATAAAGTATAAGCTATTGTGCAATAATTGCATTCTAACAGCTTCTTATTAGTAATTTTAACTTTCTGCGCTAAGCGGACTAGAGCTTTAATAGCCCTTTATCCTAGGTGTCCTAATTATTAATGCTACAGATCCTTATTACTAGTACACAACTAATGCTCCCTTAATTCTACTATAGTGTTTACTAGTAGTAGTTATGTAATATAATAAGTAAGTATTTTGTATTTAACAAATAAGAGATTAAAATAATACTTTAAGTTAATTAAGATAACGTTCTTCTAAATTTTTCTAAAATATAGAGTTTAATTATATCCTAAGTACTACATGCCTAATTACTTAAGCTATGCCTTAGAAACAATATTAACGTAAAAGCCTAGTATAAGCTTAATGTTAGTAAGCAGAAAATTAGCTGTCTTAGGGCTAGCCTTGCTATGCAAGACGCTCTTAAGCAGCCTATCTCTTATTTTAGTAACTAGAATTAATTAAGTGCTTATATTAATAGTGTCTTCTTTAATATATTTACAGTAGGTGTCTAGGACTAAGTAATCTATGCTATTAACTAACTAGACTACTGCTCTACTATCTATAATTATACAAAGTAACAACACATAAAAACTAAAAGCTGCGCTTAACATATTTAGACTAATTTTCTTAATTAAGTTTCTTAGGTTAATTAGTGCTAAAACTAATAAGCTAGGGTACGCTCTACTTAGTTTATTAGCAACTAATTCATTAGTACTAGCCTTTTAGCCCTTCTTCTTAACCTAGATCTGTAGCGGTGCCTATCTATTGCTGTTCTATCGCGTAACAATCTTCTTTTAATTATTGTCTAACAGTTTAATTAGTATTTTGTTAGTAAGCATTAATTTTATAACTATAGTATAAAGTTAGAAGTAGTTGCGTAGTGTCTAGAAGTACTTATTCTCTAATTCTTTAGTTAGCTTACAGAGACAAGGATGTAATTACTTACTACTCTTACTTAGCTATACAACATTTAATAATTATTAAGCTATTTTTAATCTAGATCTAGTTTAGAACACTACGTGTCCTTTTCTTTTTAAAGAAGTAATTAATTAATCTTATTATAAAATACTAAAAATCTTTTTTAAATTATTAAAAGTTAATTAAGCTTTACTAACCACTATTACTTATAATAGCTTATTGCGCTTTTTACGCAACTAGTTTAGTGCAATTTTAGTGCTTAAAGCGTCTAGAAAATTAGTAACTACTAATAGCCTAACAACTTTAGAGGATAAGTAGATTATTGCTTATTAATATAGAAGCTGCTACTTAGTAAACTAACGCTTAAGGCCTATTTATTTCTAGTAAGCCTTATCTAGGTAGGATCTATATTACGCCCTAATTAAATACTAAGTATTCTAATCTATAGGAGTAAGATCCTTCTTTAGAATCTTTACTAAGGCTTATAGACTAGTAAATTTTTAAGTAATTATGCTTATTAAAGGCGTTTAACAGCAGGTCTAGATATATAGTCTTGCTAATCTACTTCTTACTATTAGTAATCTTAGGAAGTTTTCTTATTTATTAAGCAGTGTATACTTTATACCTATTAAGTAACTTATTATAATTATTTTGTTTATAATTAGTATTACTTATATAAGCTTTCTATTTATATTAAGTAAATTTTTAGTCTTTTTGTTCTTAAGCGCTTGCGCTAGGTAGTAAAGCAACAGGCTCTTTAATATCCTTAAGCAACTTAAGATACTAAAGCTCCTAGTAATCTATTAAGCGCACGTCTAGGAGATTAGGATTAACTTAATCCTAGATACTTTTCTCTAAGCAGTGCAGTCTTAATAGAGCAAACTAGGTTAGCTAGTCTAATTAAGCTTTAAAAATTACCCTTAAGGCAACAAGTAGTGTTTTAAAAAGGTTCATATTAGTAAGATGCTTTATAGGATTACAAAGCAGGTTATTGTTAAAGTAAGTGCAGGATTAATTAGTTTGTAGCTATGTTAACAATAACAGTAGTATATAGGTTGTAGAATAAATTAGTAGAAGGTTAATTGTATAATTAAGTAAGTAAGAGGTACAGCAGCTGCAGCAATCTGCTAGCCGTGCTGTAGGAGAAAATAGCGGAGCGTAAGTTAATAGTTAAATACTTAACCTTCTAGCTTGCTAATTGCGCAGTAGAAATTAATATTATAATTAAGCAGCTGGGCTTATAATTATAGGAGCTAAGAAGGAGCAATTAAGATTAATTAGGTGGAGTGAAATAAGTGTATTGATTGCTAAGGCTACAACAAAGTGTCTAATAACTACTAAAGAGACATTAGACGATCTGGCCCGTTTATATAGACGCTAGCGGGTCTGTCACGTAAACAGCTTACGAGGATCACCCGATCAACAGGGTGATCCGCGTGTTAATACTCCAACAACTTTAATATTTATAATACTAGACGTATTAATAAGGTGTTAATAGATAACAGAATTTAACCTCTGCGTCTACCTAATTACTGTAAGAGCTACTATTAATAGCTCTTCTTTAATTAACTAGGAAGGCTGCTTAATAAAAGTAAAAGCAGGCTTTATAATCTACTACTATACCTTTTAAATAGTAACTTAGTAAAGTCTAGCTTTACATAACATAAGCTATTAGTCTTTGTATTAAATAGAAAAAAAAATAGTCTAAGTATTGTATTATTAGTATATAAGTTGTTTGTATATAGTACTGTGTAGTGTAAGAAATCTTAAAAGTCAAAATAGTAGGTAAGAAGCTTTTATAAAGTATTGTAGGCTCCTACTGCAGTAACGTACGTGTTTTTACTCTCCTTTACCTTCTCTACTTCTATTACAATCTTGTTGCTAGCTATAGGCTAGCAATTGCTTTTAAACACGTTTTAATTACTGTTATTCTTTAGTACCTTTAGCAAATTTGTTAACACCAATTTTGCTAAGTAGTCTAAGCTTTTCTACTTTAAGCGCTTAGCGCTAGATCTTATTTACTTACTATTTTCATTTTCCTAACTATATATAATCTTTTTTTAATTTTTGCGACTAAATAGTAGAAAGCAGCTGCTTTTTACTTTTTTAGAAAACCTATTTTGACTACAACAACAACCACTACCTTTAATACCTTAAAAATAAACAAACCTCCATCTTAGAAGGGATAGTACTAATAGTACAGGACAAGGTAGTAAGTATAAGAATATATTAAACCTTATTGTTATAATTAATATAGTTAACTTAAATAGTCTATCTCTAATCCAGATTGTTATCTAGTTATTTTCTTATTTATAAAATCAGTATTGCTTACTTTTAGTTAATATTTAGAACTTTTTTCTACTCTATTATTTCCTACAGTATCTTATAGACTACAGCTTTAGTTTTTAAATGGCTTAGTATAAACCATGCCTAAAGAAGTATAGCCTAACTTTATATAATGCTTTTACTACTAAAAATTTTAGTTAACAATCTAACTAATAAGTGGCCCAATTAAAATCTAAAATAGCTTTTTAAAAGTTACTTCAAATAATATAGCTTAAGGTCTAGAACTTTTTATGCTAAATTAACTAATGTTAAGAAATAATAAAATACTTTATATATGTAACTCTAACACTAAAAATAACTCTAGTACTTAAGAATTTAAGAACCTTAGGCAATAGGCCTATGTATACGCACAGTAAGTAGTTTTAATAGTAAATATAATTAATCAGGTTTTAATTTAGCTAATAGCTATTTTAACTAAGTAACTTATTACTATAAGAAAACCTAAGATAGCGCTACTAAAAAAGTACAAAAGAGAATAGAAGAAACTAGAAACATTTTTTACTTATATCAATTTATTCTATCAGTATTATAAAATCTTTACTTGTTGAGAAAATCACCCTATTGTAAGTATATATATATAGAATAAAGTCTTTCAATAAAAATAACTTTATGTAGGTAAGTAATTACTTAATATAGAATATAAAGAAGTTAAAGAAAACATTTAGGCCTTATTCAAAAGTTAAATAAAGTTTTTAAATAAAATAAAATACATCTTAAGAAAAGTAGACGATGAAAACTAAGCTAAGAGAAAGATTACTTGCTTAAAGTAGACTACGTTAGTATTAGCATACATAGCAGAATTTAAGCAACTACAAGCATCAATAAATTAAGATAATAAGGCACTTCGAATAGCATTCAAAGTAGGCCTAAAAAAAATTTAAAAGACAGCTTTATCTACTATAGTAAGCCTAATATGCTATAGGCTTCAGTTAAGCCAACTACGCGTATTAACAATAGGCTCTAAAAACAACCTTATCAGAAGAAAAACTTTTTACTTATCTTAGCTAATATAAAAAAAAAACGCAGCAGGTATAATAAAAATAGTAACGCTATTATAACAAGTAAGGTATAAAAGAAGGCTGAAAATAGAAATACTTAAAAAAAAAGGTATAATAGCCATTTTAAAGAAGAACACTAAAAGTGTTATGATAATAATAAGGCATATCTTTAGCATAGTAAAGCTAGACACTTTGCTTAATACTATATGAGAAAACAAGTTATATAGGCAGCAATTAAAATTAGAATAATTAGATAACAGACAATATACTTAGTTAAGATAGAATTAGATAACAACTTAAGTAACTTAGACCTCTACAAGAAGGCACGCTTAATAAAAAGTGTACAGGTGTTAGAGTGTATATAGACATACTGCTACGAGGGCAAGAGATCACTAGAGACTAGATCATGCGAGAACAAGGTTAGTAAGATAATAATCCTAATATAGGTTAAGTATAAAGACTATTAGTAGAAAAAGAAGCCTATTCAATAGTACAGTGCAGGAGCTCCGCTGTCAAGTAAACAGATAATTAATGCCCTTCTTTTTCTTTCTATGTTGCACAGAAGAGGCTATATACCTTAAGATCACGTAGTTGAGCAGTAACTTAGTGTGCAGTAAAGTATCACCCTATACACTAGCACAAACCTCCCCTTCCTGCGAGCTTAGCTCTATTAAGCTCTGCGCTCTGCTTAAAGAAAAAAGAAGAAAATCTATTAGAACAAAGAAAATAAAATAAATAAAATGTAATATAATTACTTGAGTTGCTACTTAGTATAAGCAGATCTTCTATCTATGTAGTACCTACAGAATCTAGGTATTTAGAGAGTACCAAAGCTTTATAGGCTTAGCGGCCTTCTTACTACACACCTAACAAGGGCATATCTCTATTTTATTACTGTCTTTTACTTCCTTAAACGTCTACTGTAATAAGGTTTTTAAGTAGCAATAGTTAGAGTGCTTAATCTAAGTATAAGTGTAGTAGTATTAGTAGTAGCAGAAGCTTGAGTCTAAGATATTAATTAAAAACATCTATAATAAAGCTACCTAGTTAGACTTAAGAGTACTAAGACATTATTCAAAAGTACTATACCTAATTAAGAACAAACATGAAAAAAGCGCTATATAAAAAAAGTATAACTAGTTTCTTAGCTTCAGCCTTATAAGACAACCTAAAAATGTGACTACACATTTTGTAGACACTTTTTATCCCTTTAACTAACTGTCTTAACAAATAACTATTTACTAATAACCGCAACTTCTATTGTCTCTGTTGCTATCTTAGAAGTGTTGCAGTTGCGGCGTTTTTATCACCTATACTTAGATGTAAACATACAACAACAGCATTAATATTTAAGCACAGCTCTTTTATTTCTAGAGGTAACTTAAAAAATCCTTCTACTTATTAGTTTATTTTAGCTACTTAATAGCTGTTTTAACACGCTTTTACTTTTTATAAAGCTACCTTTAAGTCTTTTTACTAAAGTTATATTTGCGTAGGAGGAGATTAGTAGAATAATATACTATTACTGTAATTAAACTATTAGTATACGTAATGTATTTAATAGACTTGCTGCTAAGTAAGCTTTTTACAACCTTTATTATAACTTTAATATTTATAATACTAGATATATTAATAAAGTGTTAATAAATAACAAAATTTAACCTTTGCAATTACTTAATTACTATAAGAGCTACTGCTAACAGCTCTTATTTAACTAACTAGAAAGGCTGCTTAACAAAGTTATACGCAGGCTATGTAATTTATTACTATAGCTTTCTATATAGTAGCTTGTTAAGGTCTAACTTTACTTAATATAAGCTATTAGTCTTTGTGTTAAATAGAAATAGAAAACAGTCTAAGCATTACATTATTTGTATATAAGTTATTTGTATGCAGTATTATATAGTGTAAAAATCCTAGGGGTAGGAAGTTGTAAGCAGAAAGCTTTTTTAAAGTATTGCAGGCTCCTGCTGCAGTAACGTACGTGTTCTTACCCTCCTCTATCTTCTCTACCTTTATCGCAATCTTATTACTAGCTATAGGCTAGCAATTGCTGTTAAACATGTTTTAATTAGTGTCATTTTTTAGTACTTTCAGTAAATTTTTTAACCTCAATTTTACTTAGTAGTTTAAGCTTTTCTGCTCCAAGCGCTTAGCGCGTAGACTTTATCTACTTACTATTTTAATCTTGTTAACTACACACAATCATTTTTTATCTTTTGCAACTAAATAGTAGAGAGCAACTGCTTTTTACTTTCTTAGAAAGCCTATTTTAACTACAACAACAACTACCACTTGAATACCTTAGAATAAAAATAACTAGTTTCTTACTCATCTAAAAGACATAGCATTTATTAGCCTTTAGGCTTACCTCTTCTAAAAGACACTAGATAGAATTAGCTTAGAAGAAATTAGTATCTTACTCATTCTAGTCTTTAGTTACATAAAGAGAGTTCTATATACTATTAGTTAAGGACAACTAATCTTAAAAACCTTAAACTTAGTCTATATAAAAGGCGTTTTTCTTTAACCTTTACACTATAGGCTATAAATCAATAATTTGCTGTAGAATATAGTTGCAGTACTCTTTAATATAGTTTTTTATTTATTTCTTATCAGCGTTTTACAGTATGTTATCAAGTTCTTTGTAAATAAAAAGACAATTTTACTTTACTTGCCTTATAAGGGCCATCTAGATCTAAAACTTATACATAATATAAACATCTTTAGAGAATAGCTCGTTAATCTTTTTAAACTTGTTAGAATAACTAGAAGAAGTATTAGAAGTAGTAGTAAAATTATAGTAAGCTTTACAGTTTTTCGTAAGTTTTTATAGTAGGCACTTTTATTATGCTATCTTAAACTATAACAAACTAGAAAAGAATAGTACAGTAATTGTAAGTAGTGAGCATAGTAAATTTGTAATGTAGAAAAGGCAACAAAATACAAGCTAAAATTTTTTTTATTAATTTACTTTAGTTATTAAATTGTAGGAAATACTTTTTATGAGTTCTCTATCCATTTAGTCTTATCTTCTTACTTTTTAATAAAGCTATTTAATAGTTCAATGCTTACGTCCTTGCGCTAACGCAAGTACTCTAGCACATGCTTATAGAATTTTAGTAGCATTCTTATATAGTTTTTTTATCTTTATTGTTGAGAAGATACAGCTTTAAATTATCTTAGCTTTAAGGCCTTCTACTATTGCACGTTCAAGGTAAAAGTTCATATACTCAAAGTAGGTTTAATTGCTTTTTATAGCGTACTTGGCGTAGTAAAAGTAAGAAATTCAAGTGTACTTCTTGTAAAGTATTACTTATTATAGCCAATATCCTAAGTTAGTATGTATAGCTTTTAAAATAAGTACGTTGTACATATTGCGTAGCTAATTAAAGTTTAGTTTTTCGTCTAAATATTATAAATAAAAGTAACATATCTTAAAAGTATAAATAATAATATTATTAACTTATAAATTCTTAAACTACTATATATAGGCGTTAGTAATAATGCTCTCTGTATGCTAAAATTCCTTAACCTATAGTTAAAACTCTATAACGTTAATAATCTTATTCGAAGTAGGGATAAAGTAGATATCAATTTTAGAAAGTTAATATTGGTTGCTAAGTAGATTTTTATCCTGCTTTACTAAGCAATACTTGCTAGTAAAAAGCTTAGAAATTACAGAGTTAGATTAGAACTCCTGCTAACAGCTTTATCTTATATATAGTAAGAGCAGATAGTTATTAAGTATATTAAGAGGCATAGCTATCTTAAACAAACTCCTAATACTTATAGTAGTACACTTATAAATAAAGTATACTTGATTATATATAAGAAGATCAAATTTTTTGACCCTGAATTCGCTTGGTATAGAGGGCAGCTGCTTTTCACTTTTTTGGAAAACCCATTTTGACTACAACAACAACCACCACCTTTGATACCTTAAAAATAAATATATAAGAAGATATCGTTGTACTTCTAGCAATAATTTTTCTTTACTATAATTAGTCGTTAGCCGTCTACATGTAACGTTTTAAATCAAAGGCATAGTATTAGGCTAGTAGTTCTTAGGAATTTTTATTATTACTTATTAGAATGCTGCTATAAAGTTAGTAGCGCCTATAACTATTATGCATAACTACATAATGTCTATAAGTGTTTAATATACTATTATATCTTTACTTTCTAGATGTAGTGTAATCTAGTTGTATTCTAAAAATAAGACTATAAGTATAATAATCTTGCATCCTGCAAATCTCATAGAGAGTTTTTAGCTATTAGTAGTAAGTTTATATTCTATATAGTAACTACATTTATCTTTTACGTATTGCTCATCTATCTAATGCCCTTTTTCTTCTTTAGCACTAAGTACTATAAATTATAATACTTACTATTACATTATTTTTATGTTCCTTAATTTAGGCAGACATTAACTATATTTATTGCTTACAATCCTAATGCCTTTAAAATAGCAAAGCCTCGCACTTGCTAAGCTTTATATAGTATTGTTTATATCTTATATAGTAAGTATATATTTAGATAAATTCTTCCTCATTCCTTAAATTGCCAAAAGAGAGCTCCATCTTTGTTAAAAAGCAAAATATATAAATATTTCTTTTTCTATAGGCCAAAGGTATCTGCTATATACAGCTTATTCATTTATTCTTTCGTAAGTCTTATTCTTACAAAAAAAGAAGCATATTTTACTTTAAACAGATAATTATAAAATCTAGTAAAAAAATTACGAATTCTTTTTTACAGAAGCTAATGTCCTTTAGTTTTTTCTTTCTAGTCTTCTTATCTATATTTTATTAGTTTCTCTTGCTAAGAAATATTAATAAGTTAAACTTTCTTGTCTATAGTTTTGTACATAGTATAGAGATTATAGTATTCTTAGAAGTTATTAAGCAACTTTTCTTACAATTATCACTAGTTAAGCTTACACATAATAAAAAATTTGCTAAAACTATAGTTTTAAATAAAGTCTTTTAATTACCTAGCTTTAAAAATAAATACTTTGTTTATTTAAACTATTCAATTAAACTTATCATTATTTGTGTACAGCATGTTAAAATTGCTAAATCTAGCGGTAAGATCTAACAATTTAGCTTTCTATCTATACTTTACTGCAGCTGCTTACAGCGTACTATTTATTACATTAGTAATTACTTGTAATTTTATATTACCTACCGTATTTCTATTTAAATTATCATCAAAAGCTTTATTCCTAATTATCTGCGCAAGGTAGCTTAGTCATAATTTAAATATAATAAAGACGAGGTTCTTATTGCTCTTTTTAAAGAGGACTTGGTATGTAATGTCGCATCTATGACGTACCAACCTCAAGGCCCAAGGCCTTATAGCAGCCTTTCTAGGCTAGGTCTATATAAATAGCACGTCTTAGACTTAGTTAGAAAGGCAGAATTAGAATTAACTATTTAGTTCTCTTAAACTGCTATTACTAGCTTCTTATTTTTTATAGTTATAAGCCTAGCGCTTTAAATTATAGTTTAGATTCTCTTTGCGCAACTTAAAGTATACTAGTAGTAGTTTAAACTTTCTAATTTGTTTAAAAAACTTAGTTTATACTTTTTAACCTACTAACTAATTGTATATAAAATAATAGCAAGTAACTTTTTTTAAATTACTAACTTAGCGCACCTTATAGGCTACGCAACTTAGACTTACTAGTACACTTAGCTAAAGTTTAATACTAAATCTAAAAAAGTTTTAAAATATATTAACTTAAAGGCTATTATAACTATTAATATATTAAAAAGGCTGCCTTTAAGGCTTTTAGCGCCTATAAAAAACTTATTTTAAAAAAAACTTAAAGCTTATAATAAAAAACTTAATAAATACTATATAAAGTATATAGACTAAGCTACAAACATACACGCTTTTTAATATATTAAAAATTAAGTCTACATAACTATTAATAAATAGTTACTAGCTTTAATTATAATTAGACTTATAAATAGTGCTAGTTAAACACTTAACAAGCTTATTAAATAACTATAGCTTAAACTAGTGCTAATAAATGCTATTAACTAAATAGTAATATATTAAGAGTACTAAGTAAGCTTTAAAAAAGTAAAACTTAGTACTATAGAACTAAGAGCTTAGTATAATAAGTAGTAAATAAGCTAACTAAAAGCTAAAGAGCTAAAAAATTTTAAAGTAGACAGCGCGCTTACTATATTTAACTTTCTAGACGCTGTAAAGGCTAAATACACTTTTAACTAGGCTAATATAATAAAAACGCTTTACTAATAGTAGTAAATACTTAAAAAATATTATTTAAACTTTAACTAAACTAGTTAAGTGTTCTTAAAAATACTTTATTAGTGCTTAGTTAGTACACTAAGTTTAGCTAAATTAATAAAAAAAGCTTTTACTACCTTAAAAAACTTAAAAACTTATAGAAATTAAAGTAATAAAGGCGTAGCTTAAAAAGTTAACTATAAGTGCCTATATAAAAATAATAAAGAATATAAGCACTACTAAAATTCTATAAAATACTATATACTTTTAGCAGTAATTAAGGCTTATATTAAAGTCTAACATAATATTAGTAAGAAAGAAGCTAAAAAAATTTAAAAACGCTTATACACTAACTAGTTTAAAAAACTTAAAAATAAACTAGTTAAAGCAGAATATAAGCTTTTTTAAAAAGAAAAAAGTAAGTTAAAAGCTTTTTTAGGCAGTATTATTATATTATTAATTAACTTAGTACTTCTTAAAAAAGACAAAAGCCTAAGTGTATACTATACTAGTAATTATAACGCCTATATACTATTAGAGAATACTATACTTAATAATAAAGCTGTGTTGCACTTAGTAAATAGTAGAAAACTACTTATACTAGGCTCCTTTATACCTGCAAGGGAGGTAGAGATAGTAAAAGTAGGCACTTAAGCTTTCTTTATTAGTAGTTAAGGGACTTATATTCTTTGCTAAGTCTTAAATAGAACACATAGTAATAAATCTAAAAACTTTACTTTTACAAATATAGTAGTTATTAAAAGTTTTTATTTTAATATTGTCTTAAAAGCTTACTTACATAAAAAAAAAGTTTAGTACTTAGGCTTAAATAATATACTTTACTAAAGTACACTTAGTAAAAATACTATACTAGCACAGCTTAAATGCTGTTTTAACTTTTTATTTTTTAAATATAAGCTTTTATCTTCTTATTTAAAGCTTATTATATATATAATGCTTTTTATTAAAAGCTTATAAAAAACTTATTTAAAGAGTAACCTAAAGAACTTTTAGTATACTAAAGCAAAGTATGTAAGTCTAAAAGTACTAAAAGCACTTATTAACGCAGCTTAAAAAGTGCAAATTAAAAAAATAGTATATATAAAATATAAGTACTATGCTCTAATTTATACTAAATAAGTTATTTTAAGAAGACTAAAAAAGCTCTTTTTTAAACTATACTAAAGAATCTTATAAGACTTATTTAATATGCCTTAAAGTTGTTTAAAAGAATAATAGATATAAGTTATTAAAAACGCCTTTAGTAGTAAGCTCTATATATACATTTTATAAGCTAAATCTATTTTAAAAATTATAAAAGCTTTTTACTATTTTAAAGCTTTTATTAAAGCTTGTTATAAGCTCTAGATAGTTAAAATAACACAAAATAATAATCCTTTAACACTCTCTTAGCATAGTACATTATAATACTAAACATAGTATAAAGAACGCAGTATTATAATTAAGCCTTTTTTACTATATATATAAAAACTAAACAGAGCTACTAAATAAGTAAAATAAGAAATAATAACTAAGTTAATTAAAATAAAGGCAAGCGCAAACCTACTTAAAAAACTTTAGCTAGAAATTATTAAAGCTATAGTATAGCTTTATAATATAAGCTTATTCTACGCATATAGTTTGCGCTTACTAAGTAAGCTTCTTAATTAATAAAGCAAGAAGTACTTTAAGTACTATAAACTAAAGCTTTTTAAGAGCTTTACAATAAATATAAAACTAAATTAAAGTAGTATATACGCCTACAGCTGCCGCGCCTATCTCTTAAACAAAAATAAAGTAGCTAGGTAATATAAGAAGAGCTTTAAGACTTTTCCTAAGAGCTATATTAGTTACTTAGTAAAATATAGAGCCTTTAATATATACTAGATATAGGTCTTAGCGCTTAACTAAGTTATTACAACACGCAATATTATATTTAACAAGATGCTATACTATAAAAAACTAGCTTATAAGCTGCTAAGGTAGAACGCAGTTCCTATAGTATACACTATTAATAATAATAAAATTAGTAAAGCTAGAGAAATACTTAAGTAACTTACAAGTCTTAGTTAAGTAGTAGTAATAATATAAAAAGCTTTAAAGCTAATAAGTAATTAGCTAATAATAAAAACTATAAAGAGCCTACTATAGTCTTTAATAAGTAGTATACTAAAAGTATATAAAAAATATTAAGCTAACGCTTCTTAAAGAATTTATATAAGGCAGAAAAGTCTTTTAAGATAGCTACTAACGCCTAAAGTAATACTAGCGCCTTTTTCTTTAAAAGCACAAATACTAAAGCAAAGCACCTTAGCTAAAAGAGCTATAAGTAGTAGCAATAAGCTACTTAGCTCTTAAAAATTATAAATAACTAGTAAATTAAGCTTAACAGACGCATAAAGACTTTTATAGTCTTTAGAAAGAGTAGAAAACGCTTTTAAGAAGGCTTAGTATAGTGCTAAAAATCTTACAGCACTAGCTAGAGTCCTTTAAAAAATTTTAGTAAAAAAACTTTATAAAAAAAAAGTATAAGAACTTTCTATAAGAAGCTTCTTAAGGCTAAAAGATAAAAACTAACGTAGTCTTAACGTAAAAAGTATAGGCGTATACTACCTACTTTATAACTTCTTAAAAGTACCTAAGCTTAAAGCACTACTTTATTAGCTTTAAAAAAATTAAAAGCTAATTATAGTCTATGCTGTAATAGTAGTAGCTTTTAAAAAAAATAATTAACTTTAAACTTACTTTAACAATCTCCTAAAGCTTTTAAATAAATAAAAAAACTTTTAAAACTACTAATATAAAACTTTATTTAAATAAGCTACTTAAAAAAAGATTAACACTCTACTTTTAAAAGGCACTTAGATAGAAGAAAAGACTTTAAAAAACTTTAGGCCTCTCTCTTTTAAATAAGTATTTACTTATAAGCTTAATAAGAATAGCTACTTTTTTAAATACAAAGCACGTCTTATAGTAAAAAAAAACTTATAAATAAAAGACTTACTACACTTAACATACGCAGTAACACTAGCTGCGTAATTTTTTAGACTTATAATAGTAATTATAGCTAAATTCAATATAAAACCTTAGTAGCTTAATATAGTAAGCGCGTTTTTTAATATTAATATTAGTAAAGAAATAATAGTCTTATGTAACTTACTAAATAGTTATAAGCGCCTAAAAAAGTATATTAAGCTTAAGAGAGCCTTATACAGCCTACAAGAGTTATTATTATTATAGTATAATAAGTTCTTAAATACTCTAAAAAAGCTTAGCCTACAGGCCTTAGCTAAAAAGCCTTATTTTTTCTATACTAAGGACTATACGCTTCTCCTAATATTTTATATAGATAATTTTTTTTTTATAAATTACTAATTTTACCAAATAAGAGCTTATAAGCTCCTTAAATTAATTAAAGATATTTACAAAGTTAAAAAAAAAAAAAAGTAAGCTAGTTTTTAGAAATAAAGATTATAAAAAATTGTAAAAAGTATACAATATTACTACTATATAACACCTATATTAATAAAGTTGCAAAAAAATTTAATTTAAACACTTATAGTAAGTTCTTAAAAACTTCTTTACTTTTAAAGGAGCTAGTTAAAAATCTTAGAGAGGCCCTAAAGCCTTAAATTAAGGCCTACTAAGAGAGCGTAAGTAGCGCGTTGTACATAGCTATTATACTGCGTTCTAATACTACTTATATAGTTTCTGAGCTTTCTTACTTTTTAACTAATTCTTTAAAAGCTTATATAAAGGCTATAAATTATTTTATATAATACTTTTACTACACAGGGCATAAGAAGATTATATATAGTAATAATAATACTAGAAAATTTATAATTTATAAAGACGCGTCTTTTGTAAATAATTTAAAAACTTATTAATTTTTTTAAAGCTATATTATTATACTCTTTAAAAAACTAATTATTTAAAAAGTAGCTTGTTAAGCTATAGTAATAACTTTAACTATAAAAGCTAAGCTCTTTATATTAAAGTATATAGCAAAAAAATTTATAGCACTTAAAAAACTATTTAAAAAACTTAAGCTTGTAGTTTTAAGAGCCTAAAAGATCTATTATAATAACTAATAAACTATACGTCTAGTTATTAAAAAGTTAGAAAAAATAACTACTAAGCTCTGCTATATTAATATATAAAATATATAGCTTTACTAGAAGTATGCTAAAGGCTTATTTTAAATTAAATATTTACTAACAGCTAAAATACTAGCTAACAAACTTACTAAGTACTTATTAAGATAAAAGCTTAAGCACTTTAAAAAGCTTATTAATATAAAACGCGTGTCTTATAAAGAATTATAAAAGAAGGAAAGTACAAAAAAAAATATTTAATTATGAAAGTAAATTAGCTCTTTACTTTTAAGGAACTTATAAAATTCTAGGAAAATAACTCTCTCTTAATAGGTTTTTAGGTAACTAGGAGGTTAACTAGCTTGTCTAACAGTTTTTTAGCGCGCAGACAACGCGTAAAAAGACCATTAGAAAGGCTAGTAGGCTTTTTCTAGTTATTTTAACTTTTTTTTTTCTTTTCTACTTTACCTTTAAGGCCCTCTCTAGACTTCTCCTCCTTAGCCGCTTCTTTTAGAAGGACGCAGATAGTAGCTTATAGGCTTTTTAGCTTACTTACTCTGTAATTTGTTAGTATAAAAAACTTAAAAGAAAATAAAAGAAAAGCTTATAATAGTATATTTTTTTTAAAGCTTAGTAAAAAGCTTTTTAGCTAAAAAGATAGTAATTTAAAAACTTTAATTATTAGTAAAAGCTTAAAATTTAAAAAAGAAATATATATAAAACTTTATAAGTTTTTTTATTAAAGCACTGCTAGTAGTATATTCTAAAGCTTAAAGCCCTGTTCTAATAAACTCTATTAAAGCTACTAAATAAAGTGCTCTTAATATACTTAAAATAAGGCACATTATAATACGCACTAAGTTTACTTTAGCGCCTAGGAGTTGCTGCTAGAGTCTTACTCCTACAAGTAGTCTTAACTAAAGTTTTAACTTTACTTATACGCTTTTTAGACGTATAAGCTAGTACTATACTTAAAGTAGTACTAGTTAACTTTACATAAAAAGCGCGTTTTAAGAGCAGCTACGCTACTAGAGTAGGCAGCAATAGTAGTAGCAAAGGCGCAGGTAAGGGTAAAGGTAGCAGCGCATAAGCAGCAGCATAAGCAGCAGCATAAACAGTAGTAGCTTTTTATAGTTTTAACTTTTATATAAAGTTAGTAACTAAATAAAAAAAGTACTAAAATAAAGCTAAAAGCTGTATAAAAGTATAAAGTAGCGTATAGTAGCATAAAAAGCTATGCAAAAGTATAATAGCACTTATAAAAGTAATTAGTATTGCTTTTAAAGAATTTAGGCAAGTTTCTAAGTAATATTTATAGTAGCTATAGTAGTGTTAGATACTAAGCTTAAAAAGCTTAAAAATTTATTATTATTATTATTGCGCTTTGCGCTAAGCTGCACGTGCGCAATGCATTACGCAGTGCGCTAGGACTATATAAAGCTTTATATAAGTAACTAAGGTCTTAGTTACCTAAGAAGTATGTTGTATCTATAATATACTAACCTTAAGGCCTAAGGCCTTCTTAGGCCTAAGCCTAGGCGCCTATTAGCTTACGCGCTAAGCGCGCGCTAGGTAACTGCATATTAGAATATCTACGCTAAACTTATAAGCTTATACCTAAGCTTAGCAAGATACGTGTTAAACTCCTCTAAGTTTAACAGCCGCCTTTCTAGGCCAGGTCTGTATAAATAGCACGTCTTAGACTTAGTTAGAAAGGCAGAATCAGAATCAACTATTTAGTTCTCCTAAACCACTGTTACCAGCTCCTTGTTCTCCACATGTAATTTATTTAAATATATTATACTGTATTGCTATTCTCGCGCATATGCACTAAGGTTCTCCTAGAATTTTAGATCCAGTAACATTAGCAATAATTCTAAATATAGTTTTAATAGTAACTATGCCTATTTGCATAGTTATATTAAATGCTGTCTAAACAAACAGATTAAAAGATCTTTTAGCTAAAGTAACCTTAAGAGATAGCTGTCCTAGTCTGTATTCTATTATTTTATATAGTATCTTTAATGCCTACATAGCACTAAGTCTTAGGATATTTATTTGTACTCTAGTGTTAATTAAGCACTTTAACCAGTTACTATTAACTATAAAAAGGTATTTTAGCAGGTTTATTTAAGTAAAGACTTGTCTATTTCTTTGCTAGACTTCTAGAACTCTTTAGTAGGTATGCTGTCTGATATATTAGATTAAGAATTACTCTTTTTATGTATTTTATATTCAGTTTTAGCATTTGCTTAACTTATATTTATTATATTATAATACAGGCTTATAATAGTTAGTGCAATTAGTACAATCTTATTAGTAAGGTGTTCTAAGCCTATGCGCTAGCTTAGATATTAGTAGCTAGAACAAAATCTAGGTACGCTAAATTACACTTAAATTCTATAATTTCTTCATTAGTTATAACATTAAACGTTCTTAAGCTATCCACATTAATAATATTATTATTTAGTAAATTGCCTAGTTATCCCTAAATATTGTCATATTTTATAAAATTAAATATAGTAACTCTTTACACTTTTTATTCAAGTAGAGTAGTTGCAGTCAAGTTAAGCTAACTTTATATTATTTCTTTTAGCTAAAAATCAGAAAGCGCATTTAGAAACTTTGGAGCTTTCTACTTTTGTCGTTAATATAGGTGCTTTAAATTAGCTAATATGTTGTTATCTTGCTAAAATAGCTGCGGAGGCCTAATAATTTAAAACAGTATATTATAAGGCTGAATTATTAAAAGTGTTTTACACTTTTTTTTTTTTTAGAAACTGCATATTCATAGGCTGCAAGTTAGAAATTAAAGTATTTCTTTAAATTATATAACTCCTTCTTTAAGTGCTTGTATCTTTACTTAGCATTTTTTCTTTAACATAATTAGTATCTTAGTAGAGAGAAAAGCTCTTTCTCTTTAATCGTGTAGTAGTATTTAACTTAGAAATGTTATGCAATACGTTTTACCCGCCTTCTAATATAATATTAGTAGTATTACCATTATTAAGCTTATTAACATATTTGTCTGTAGTAAGATTATATAGCTATTCCTAGAACTATTAGAACTGCTAAAGAATATTGGCGTAGTAACTTTAGTCTATTAAACTAGTTACTAGGTTTACTATACTAAAAAATTTACTTTTATACTTAAGCCTAGTTCAAAGTTCCTACTTATAAACCTTTTAGGTATTATACTAAAGGCTAGCTAATCAAGTATATTGTTAGTAATGTTGTAGAACATTTAAGTTTTTACCTTTAACCATACCAAGACTTAGGTTAATAGTAGCTATTTTAGGATTTTCTTTAGACATTTATATAGTAGCCTAAAGTATTAAGTTTCTTTCTTAGCTGCAATGTTTTAGTTAAAACCAATTTATTTTATCTTCTTTAAGGCGTATTATAGCGTACAATTCTTAAGCATATGCCCTATAATATAATATATATAATAAAGAGTGTTTATCTTTACGTTATTTAAGTATACTATAACTATTTTATTTAAAAGTCCTCTTTATGCATTATTAATACAAAAACTATTGTCTTATTTACTTAGAAATTTAGCTTTTATTGTTATAGAATAAAGTACGCGTAATTAGTAAGTTTTTATATAGGTTTTTTAGTTTTTAAGTTAGCTATAAGTATATTAACAGTAAATAATTTAATCTTTAGATTGCTTAAACTCATAATAAAGTCTTCTTCTTTTAAGTTAATATCTCCTCGCGAACTTATTTTAGGTCTAGCCTTGCTATACAGAACGTTTTTAAGCAGCCTGTTTCTTGTTCTAGTAACTAAAATAGATTAAATGCCTGCCTTAACAGTCTCGTCCTTGTCGCATTCACAATAGGTGCCTAGTACTAGTTAATTTATGCTATTAACTAAGTAAACAGCTGCTCTACTATTTATAATTATACAAAGGGACAAAAGCTGCGCTACATATATTAGAACAAATTTCTTTAATTAAGTTTCTTAAGTTAATTAGTGCTAAAACTAATAAGCCCGAGTACGCTCTACTTAGTTTATTAGTAACTAATTTGATAGTGCTAGCCTTCTAACCCTCTTTCTTAATTTAGGTTAGTGTTGTTGCCTATTTGTCGCTATTTTATTGCTTAACAAATTTTGTTTAATTGTTGTTTGTTTGTTGAATTAGTATCCTAGTAGTAGGAATTAATTTTATAACTGCAGTCTAAAGTTAGAAGTAGTTGCGTAGTGTCTAGAAGTGCTTATTTTATAATCTCTTACTTAGCGTATAAGAATAAGAACGTAATTGCTTACT
The DNA here is from genome assembly GCA_009289805.1 of Alternaria gansuensis. NCBI lineage: Eukaryota > Fungi > Ascomycota > Dothideomycetes > Pleosporales > Pleosporaceae > Alternaria > Alternaria gansuensis. The sequence continues at coordinate 15,488 of WBOK01000228.1, read as the reverse complement.
AATCTTACTTAGGTGTAAGATATTTGAAAACTATTAAGCTATCTCTAATCTAGATCTAGTTTAGAACACTGCGTGTCCTTTTCCTTTTAAAGAAGTAATCAATTAACCCTGCAATAAAATACTTAATATATTTCCTAGATTGTTCAAGTTTAATTAAGCTTTACTAAACGCTATTACTTATAATAGATTATTACGCTTCTTACACAACTAGTCTACCGTATTCTTAGTGCCTAAGGCGTCTAAAAAATCAGTAACTGCAAACAGCCTAACAACTTTAGAGAGCGAGTAGATTGTTGCTTATTAATATAGTAGCTGCTACTTAGTAAACTGAAGCTTAAGGCCTATTTATCTCTAGTAAGCCTTAATTAGGTAAGATCTGTATTGCGCTCTAATAAAATACTAAGTATTCTAGTTTGTAGGAGCAGGATACGTCTTTAGAAATTTTCGTTGGGGCTTAAAAACTAGTAAAGTTTTGAGGAATTATGCTTATATAGGCGTTTATAGTAAGTCTAGATATACAGTCTTGCTAATCTAGTCCTTTACATTAGTAATCTTAGCAACTTTTCTTATTTATTAAGCAGTATATACTCTGTACCTATTAACTAGGTTGTTATAATTATCTTTCTTATACTTAGCGTTAATTGTATAAGCCTTATATTTGCGTAAGCAATTTTGTAGTTCTCTTGTTCTTGCAGTAGGCTAACAAAAAATAGAAAAATTAGAAAGGCTCTTATTTTTAAAGCTTTATATTTCTATAATAAGAAGGGCTATACCTAGAAGAGTTAGTTATTTAAAAAGCCAAGAACTTTTTGATTAACATAGGCCGCTTAGTAAGCTGCTTAGTCAGCATAATACCGCCTGTAGTCTCGCCTAAAATAAGATAAAAAAAGTAAAAATAAATTTTGGCATATCTTTCTCGTGAACCTATAAAAAGAGCTTATTAAAAACTAGGTTTAATTAGCCTGCGTAAGCATGATATAAGCAAACTTTCAAGTAATATTTCTTACTTATAGTTTAATTAAAGGATAAAAAAAATACGGGTTTTTTACGTAAGCACTAATTACGTAATAACTTAGTAGAAATATACTATATTAGATCCTCTTGTTTATCCTAACTTGCTTCTTTTATATTATCTCCTCTATAGCTTGCAAACTCTCTTAATTTAAACAACAAGTTTATACTTTGTATTTATATAATAATTGTGTTTCCTCTATTAGTATTATACTAAAAATGCCTTCTAAAAGTTTTTACAATACTCTCTATTGAATTAAGTAAGAAAAAAACGCTTTTTTATCTATTATTAGCTTAAAATAAGGTTATTCTTTTGAGATCTTAAAAAAAGCAAAAAGAGTAGTTAATAGAGATATTACTTAAAACCCTAAAAAGACAATTTATCGTCTTTTAAAAGAAAATAGTTTAGATCTTTTTGTTAGAAGCCTACAACGATTGTTAAAAGAGGAGAAATATTCTATTAATATTTCTTAAAAAAAGACGCCTTTAGACGCTAAAAAAGCTTAGCATTATTATATTTACGCTAAGCAAATTCTCAAAGATATTAAGAATACAAACTCCAATAAAGTTATATTGTTAGACAAATCCTTTATTCAGTGTAGACATAGTACTAGGATAGAATACTTTTAAGCAAAGCGAAATAAGATAGTAAGAAAGAAAATTGTTTCTATAACTAATACAAGTAAATTAAAAGAAACTCTAATTCTTAAATAATAGACTATAATACATTTATAATATTTTAGTTTTTTCAATATATTTTTAGAATATTTACTAATCTAGTTATAGGTTAGAATATTTCTATTTAAGTTTAGAGTGCAATTTCGATACGTAAAAGATCTATACTAGTAGTAATAAAAAGCTCTTTTATGACTACTACTTTTGGGAATCTAGACTATATTAAAAAGATTTTAATTCTTATAGTAAAACCTGCAATAAAAAAAGGAAAGTTATACAAACTTTATTTTTCTATTTAGAAGGTTAATACTTCATATTTAAATAACCAAGTTAAAGTTTTTTTATATATATTTGGGCAGTTTATTAACTTCTATATAAGTTAGAAGTTTCAGCAGGATAGCGCCAAGATTTATAAAACTCTAGCAGTTTTATCTTAGTTTTATAGGAATAAGGTATTACTTTTTAAGCATCCTGCTTACAGTCCTGATCTAAATTCTATAGAAAACGTGTGGGCTTTGCTAAACAACGCTTTAGCTAAAAGGCCTATTGCTTCTTAAGGTATAGAAAATAATAAGAGAAGTATAGCAGCCTTTAAGGCTACTATAAAGAAGGAATAAAATCAATTACCTTAAAAGGCGATCAATAATTATATTCTATTATTACTAAGGCGTTATTTGAATTTAAAAGAAGCTAACGGCTAGAACACTAAGTATTATTGAGCTTATTTACCTATTTATTAAGAAAAAATTCAAAAAACAAGCTCTTTATTATTCTTTAATAAGATAGTTTACAATACTTTTAAACGTCTATATAGTTAAGATAAGATTAGGTTATATAATAAATGTAAATTAGAGCGATTTTTACAAGTTTAAAAAATAGTCATATTATTATATAACGTGGTTCACAAGCGAGCCGGCTACCCAACCAAGCCGGCCCCTAATCCCCACTAAAACGCCCGCGCAGCAACAACGCGTAATGTCTTAACAATACTAAGCTTAAAAGACTTTTATTAAATTAGATATACAGCTTGCTATCTTTGATATTAATACTAACTGAAATTAAACTAAAGAACGCGCTGTAGCTATTTATAACATCCCTTAAAGTACTATCTAAGACTGTTGTATAAGGTGCTACTCTTAACGCAACTGCAAGCTAAACATAAAGCGCTTTACAAAACTAGAAAAAAAAGTAATTATAGAGTGTATACTTAAGTATTCTATATATAGTCTACCTGTCTTAAAAGCTAATATATAAGATATAGCTAATAGACTGCTTAAAGAGCGCGCTCGTAAGCCTATTAGCAAGAACTAGGTTAATAACTTTATTAAGTGTACTTTTAAGCTACAAACACGCTAAAGCTATCTATATAAATGCTAGCAAACTACCTGTAAGGACTGAGTAATTATCTAGCCCTAGTTTGCACTAGTTCAAGGTATAAAGAAGAAGTATAAAGTTATAAATGAGAATATATATAACTTTAACAAGTTTAGCTTCTTAATAAGCAAGATATTCTCTTAGCTTATAATAATAAGTTTAACGAAGCTTAAGAAGGCAAAGAAGCTCTAGCCTAGTAATTATAAGTAAGTTATGCTAGTATAAGGCGTTAGCGCAACTAAAAATGTAATTTAACTTTTTTTTATTTTTATAGGCAAAGTTCTTATTTTAAACTAGTTTTATAACATTTTACGTAATTAAGTTATTTAAGTTAGCTCTACTAGCTAAATAAATAATAATATAGTACTTACTTAGCTTAAACACTTTAACTCTTTTACGCGTTTTATTAAATTATATAAGCTGCTTATTATTAATAGTTATAAAAGCTATTTTGAAATTGAATTGTAAAAACACTATAAAAAAAATTAATAATTTTTGTATACTTGCGCACTTGTTACACTTTTTATAGCTACTGAATATTGCCTGTTTTTTGTTATTAAAGCGTGTGTATAGTAATAGCATTTTAGCCTTACTACGTAGTTTTATTTAATATATTAAAAAAAACCCATTTTACTAGCTTTTAAAGTTACTTTTTAAAAAACTTTGATAGTAAAAACTATTTATATAAAGTTTTAAGGCGCTATATTAGCTTTATAAAATTTAAAGGCACTATTATTGAAGCTTAATATACTCTTTTATACTCTACTGTTAACTACTATTAAGAATAGTGTCTAGTGGGCAAAGACACTACGCAACGCCCGCAAGACAGAGGCGTAAAGTATACTTATGTAATAAAGAGTATAAAACTACGCAGGTTTTATAGTAAGATTAGTAAATAAAAAAATTAAGTAGCTAAGTAAAGGTGCTTAACAGATAGCATATAATATAGTATTAATATAAATAGAAATAGGTTGCCTTTAAGATACTATAGAAGTAATAGTAAAGCGTAAGGCATATAAAGAGTAATATATATAAGTAAAGAAAACCTTAACAGTTAGTAACATATTTAAATTCATTACTATAACAGCAGAGAACAGTTATTATAACAGTAATAGACTATTAAAGAGAGTGTGCGCAGAGAGGCGCTGCGGCACTTGCGGCGAGACTAGACACAACGCGCGCAGCTGTAAGGTAGAAATAGAGAATGTAGAAGATAGTAATAATTCTGCAGAATAGCATTCTATTATATGTAGTATATAAATTTATTGTAGTGGGATTAGTGACCAGCTTAGTTAGGTAGCCGGCTCGCTTGTGAACCACGTTATTTTTAAGTTTTTTAATCTTTTTTTTCACTGCGAAGATTAAGAGTAATTATGCTAGCTAAGCAGCTTACTAAGCAACCTATCTTAAAGAGAAAGTTCTTAGCTTTTTAAATCACTAACTCTTTTTAGTATAGCCCTTTTATTTAGAGAAATATAAAGCTTTAAAAACAATAACTTTTTTATATCTTTTTTATGTCACCCTACTGTAGGTGCTTGCGCTAGGTGGTAAAGCAATAGGCACTTTAATATCCCTAGGTAGCTTAGAATACTAAAGCTCCTAGAAATTTATTAAGCGCAGGTCTAGGAGATTAAAATTAACGTAATCTTAAATGCCTTTCTCTAAGCAGTACAGTCTTAATAGAGTAAACTAGGTTAGCTAGTCTAATTAGGCCTTGGGAATTACCTCTAGAGCAACAAGCAGTATATTAGAGAAGTCTTTTTTATTAAGATTTTTTATAATATTACAACATAGATTATTATTAAATTAAGCGCAGGATTAGTTAGTTACTAGCTATCTTAACAATAATAGTAGCTTGTAGGTTGTAGGATGAATTAGTAGAGGATTAATAATATAATTAACTAAGTAAGAAGTACAACAGCCGCAGCGATCTGCTAGTTGTACTATAAAAGAATATAAAGGAGAATAAATCTTTTTTTGAAAAATATAAATAAAATTGTTCTCTTTTCTAAAAAAGCGTTGTAAGCTTCTAATAAAAATATCTAGACTATTTTTTTTAATCGGCGCTATTTTGTCTATTTAGAGCTTGTAGTAAGGTCTCTATTAAGCACTCTTTTTGCTTTATTTAAGATCTTTGTAGGACGACCTTCTTTCATTCTAAAAGTAAATAGAAAGGTTTTTTTTTTGTTTACTTCAATAAAGAGTATTAGTAATTCTTCTAGAAGACTTTTCTAGTATATTACTAATTAAAGAAACAGACTTGTTTTGTAAATATAAAGTATAAAATTTATGCTTAAATCAAGAAAGATTAAGAGACATAGAGAAGGTACTACAGAAAAAGCAAGTTAGAATAAAGAAGAGGAGTTGATATATTAAAAGATTACTAAGCTGTTACGTACCTAGCGCCTTCGTAAGCAACTCCTATTTTTTTTTACCCATTAATTTAACTCTAAGTAGATAAGATATAAGCTTTTGAAGTTAGCTTACGTTATACATATATAAGTTTATTAAACTTAGTTTTTTAGAAGCAATTTTTACACATTTATAAAAAGGTTATGCTAAAACTTATTTTTACTTTTTTTTATATCTCTTCAAGCAAGATAAGATGCGCAATTGTGCTAACTAAGCAGCTTACTATGTTGCCTAACATAAAGAGGAAGTTCTTGGCTTTCTGAATTACTAACTTATTCTAGTGTAGTCCTTCTAATTGTTAAAATATGACAATTTTCAAACTCTAACTTTTTTAACGTCTTGTCATTTTTGTTAACCCTTTGTATAAAACTTCTTCTAAGTCTACCTTTTTAAGTTTTTAAGTATTTTACTGAGTATAAAAATAATAATTAGAAGTTCTCTCCTAGGTTTAAAGGTAGCTTTTTCTTGTAATTCTTTATAAAAAAGATATTTGTTTTTAGCAGGCTCTCTAAGCTTTTTTTGAGATATTTTCATCAACTTTACTTTTTTAGTTTTTATTTAAATTTTCTAAGTATTATAATAAGGTTTCTATTTAGTAATTTTAAACTTTTATTAGAGATAATAGTACAATCGCCTAGTTTAAGCGTAAAAGTAAGTAAGAAAGCGATTTCTTTTATATAATTTAACTTAAAGTGTCTAATAATATTATCGAATAGTTTTTCTAGTAAATTACTTTTTTAGGTAATAAGCTTATATAATACATGTAAAGTAATAACATCTTATCTGAATCAAGATAAACTATAAACTTCAAAGAAGATACTTTATAAAAAGTAAGTTAAAATGAAGAAATAGACTTAAAATACTTTAAGCTTACTAATATATTACGTAGTTAGTGCTTATATAATCAATCTATATTTTTTGCACCAATTAATTATACTTTAAGTAGTTAAGGTATTACGCTATATAACCTGCTTATGTAGTGCTTACGTAACCTTATTAAACATAGCTTTCTATTAGCAATTTTTATAGGTTTAAAAGAAAGGTTATAGTAAGAAAAAATTCATTTATTTTTTCTGCTTAGTTTAAGCAGAACTGTAGGGGCAACTGTGCAAACTAAGCCGCGTTTCTAAGCAATATATTTTAAAGAGAAACTTCTTTGCGTATTTAATTCCTAACACTTTTTAATATAGCCTTCTTAAGCATAACATCAAAACGTTTTAAAAATAATAACCTTTTTAATTTCTTTTTTTTATTACTCCTATGTACTAAGATAGATCCTCTTTAATTCCTTAAACTTCTATAAGAGAGCGCTTTCTTTGTTAAAAAACATACGTATCAATATCTTCTTTTCTATAGACTTAAGGTAATCTGTAATATGTAGTTTATCTATATATTCTTTAGTACGCTTTGTCTTTTATGAAAAAAAGTAGCATATCTTAGTTCAAATAAATACATATAGAATCTCGTATTAGAATTATAAATAGTTTTTTAGAGAAGCTGTTGTTCTTTCGCCTTTATTTTCATCTTTTTATTTAAATTTTATTTGTTTCTCTTATTAGGAAATACCAATAGGCTAAGCTTTTTTGTCTATAGTTTTGCATATAGTATAAAGATTCTAGTGTTATTTGAAAAACTTAATTAAGCATTCTTGTAACTATTAATAGTTAAGCTTACACATAATTAGATATTTACTAAATTTGTAGTTTCTTGTAGAGTCTTTTAATTATCTAACTGCGTACAAGAATACTTAGTTTATCTAAATTATTTAATTATTCTTAAAGTTCTTTGTGTACAGCATGTTGAGATTACTAAATCTAGATGTTAGATTTAACTATGCAGCTTCCTGTATAAACTTTACTGCAGCTGCTTAGAGTCTACTGTTTATTGCGTTAGCAACTACATATTCTTACATACAGAGGGGTGATAAAAAAAAAGATGTTAAAAAAGTTGTTGTTTTTAAAGCTTCATATTTATAAAAGAAGAAAGGTAATACCTAAAAGAGTTAGTTATTTGGAGAGCCTAAAACTTCCAGTTTAAGATAGACGGCTTATTAAGCTGCTTAGTCAGCACGGCTGCGCCTGCAATCTCGCCTAAAATATTAGTATGAAAAAACTAAAAGTAAATTTAGTATAACTTTCTTTCAATAGTTCAAGAACTGCTATAAAATGTGTATATTGAATAACACTAGTTATTCTCTCTTGTGTGTTGGTTCTAAGGTAACTACAAGTATAACTATTAAGTAATTATAAAAAGCTTATTAATACGTTTTTTCTTGATATTCAATTAGAATAGCTCACTAATACTTAGTGCACCTAAAAAATAATTCAATTGTAGCTAGAAAGAAACTTTAGTTCTAATAAACTATATTAATACAATACTTTAAGTAAAGATTTACTTACTTGTACTATTGAGTAATCATTTTGTTCAACACTTTATTATTTTAGTAATATAACAATACTTAATATCTCACATATATTAATATTATATTATTTTTTATTCTATATATACTCGTTTTTTGATTTCTTCCTGAAAATACTTATATTGAGTATACTATTTTCTTAAAGTTTAAACACAACTTTTACGTATAAGTATAAATACAATAGAATTTTTTTTAAATCTTCTAGTAATTTTCAATAAAAAGTTATGTATTGTTTACTTTTATAAACAATTAACTTTATTTTATAGACGTTTATAAATAGATCTTATTTAATATTTTTCTAACCCTTTGAAAAATCTTTGTAAGATAGCTTAATTTAGGCTGTAGACTAAGTAAAAACCCTTTTCTTATATTCTATTTTACAACAAGCATTAGTTACAATTTTTTGAAACATTCTTAGCATATTAGTTTAATAGGAAATAGGCTAATTCTAATTATAAAATAAATAAGCTTAGTTATTAAAATAACAATAACTATAGGCTATAAGAACAATACTATAAAGGAATTGAATTGAGATAATGAAAAGTAGGTTATATACTAAAGAATTACTAAGGTATTACGTTATGAGCGCTTACTAATGTAACGCTTATTTTTTTTACTCTCTTATTAGACTTGAAGTAAATAAGATATAAACCTTGAAAACCATTTTATACTATAGTTACCTAAGCTTTTATATATAATTCTTATATAAAGAATTTTACACGTTTAAAAAAATGTTCTACTGAAATTTACTTTTACTTTTTTTTTCCCTTATATCTTGGGCGAGATTGCAGGCACAACCGTGCTGACTAAGTAGCTTACTAAGCCGTCTATATTAGAGAGAAAGTTTTTGGCTCTCTAAATTACTAACTCCTTTAGGTATACCCTTTCTACTCATAAAAATATACAGCTTTAAAAACAATAACCTTTTTAAAATCTTTTTTTTTGTTACTCCTCTGGAATTAGAATACGTATAAACTTAATTTTATCTATTCTTTTTTTTGGATTCTACTGAAAGAAGATAATAAGTTTAAATAAGATTTATTAGCTAGAATAAGGAGGCGTAGATAGAAAGATACGCTAGATTATACTGTTTAACTAGCGTACAATATTTACTTCTAAGAAAGTATAAAAAGCAGCAGTTAAGATTAGCAAAGTATATAAGAGAATAAGCAGGCTAGTAGATGTTAACCTAGAGGTAGAGGACTTTATTAAATCTTTAGAAAATCTAAAGCTTAGATTATTTACTATTAACATGCTTATAACTTACTCTACCACTAAGAAACTTTTAGAGAAACTTACAAATTATATGTACTTTATTCTATAAGCAACAAATGCTAAACTTTTAAGTAAAATATATAATAGTTCTTTTATTACTAATGTAATTAAGGAGCTTCTAAATAAGATAAGTAAATTATACTTAAATAATGCAAAGATGAATACTTTTTATTATATATAGATTATAATAAAACACATGCTTAAGAATTATAAGCTATACTACGCTCTAAAGCAGATAAAGTAAGTTAGTTTTAACTAGGATACTACAGCTAAGAAAGGAACCTACTAATTTAGGCTACTACGTAAATGTTGAAAAAGATTCTAGAATCGCTACTATTGTGCCGGTGCACAGGGTGATACCCTATTGCACACTGAGTTAGTGCTCAACCCTGTGCGTTTAAGGTATATAGTCTCTCCCGTATCTTACAGAAAGGGGACACTATTTATTATTCGTGCTCTCTACAGCTGAGCTCCTGTACTGTACTAGGGAATGGGCTTCTTCTTCTACTAATAGTCTTTATACTCAACCCGCAATAAGATTACTATCTTAGTAACCTTGTTTTTATATAATCTAGCTACTAGTAATCTCCTGTTTTCGTAGTAGTATGTCTTCTTACACTTTAACACCCTTACAAATAGCGAAGTCTATAGAGATATACTTTACTACTTAGTGCATAAAGGAACTAGTGCACAATTATTGTAAGAACAACTTTAAAACTTTACTCATTGCTAGAATTCTTGAAATTACTACTAGAAATAATTTTAGGGGGTTTATAATATCCCTTGCTACAGACCACGTTAAGGATTTTGTTACCTAAATTAGCACTAACAACAACTAAGAGAAAAATAAAAATCTACTAATTAAACAAGCATGCTTTAATAAATGCTAACTTAAATTTTGTCTAATAAAATAAAGGTAGTAAACTTTCTAGTAAAATATAGACAGACTTACATGCATTAGTAAAAAAGAATAAAGGTTTTATTTAGCATCATTTAAAATAAAACTAGAGTCTTATAACTAAATATGTCTAAAATGCTAATTTAAAGTATCTGTCTAGTAAAATAAAAACGTTACTAATAATTAAGATGGTATAAGTATAAATTAAAGACTAACTAGCAAGAATTAGGGTTCTAAAGAGGCGAAGATCTATACACTTACTTCTAATTAAGCACTTACTATAAAGACTTTAAGAACAAATATCTTGTTTCTTTTAAGAACTAAACTTTGTCTACTATATTAACAACCAACTACTAACAACTATCTACATAAAGGACTTCTATAAGTTCTACTATACTATAGATATTAAAAAAGGATTAGAAGTTAGGTTAAGAATAAGAAGGCGAAACGCTTTCTTCTGCTAGGCCTACAACTGCTAGTTCTAAGTTACTATTAATACTATTAAGCTTAATTATTAATACTATAACTATACTTATGCATAGCTTAGTGTTGTCTATAGTTTAACTAAAATATAGTACTTTAGTGTTTACTAGAAAGCATGTTATAGAATTTCTAGAAGACTTTAACTAACAAGCTAATAATAGAGATATTTATAATACTATAAGAGTCTCTGTTCTACTAGACTATCTCTCAAACAAAGATTGATCGCTCTCTTATATTATAAAACGTTTACTAGGGTATGCGGAAAGAGATTAGTCTAGGTTATAAGTATATATAAAGAAGCAGTAAAAGGACAAAGATACTACTATAAAGATAATTAAACGCTCTTACTTTTAAGCTTATATTTATAAATATATATAAAACTAGCTAAGGCTAGTAGAGTAATATACTTATTTTACTTCTGTTGCTAATGCTTGCATTAAGAATAAGCAAATCCATCAAGAAAAGAAGAGTATTTTCTTTTTTTAAGGTTTACTACAAATAGACAAAGAGGCAGTTATATACGATCTACTTACTGCCCCTAATAGTAATAATTAGAATACGTATATACTAGATTTAAATTATTCTTTTCTTAAATTTTAATACAAGAAGATAACAAGTATAGACAAGATGTATTAGCTAGAACAAGAAGGCGTAGATGTAGAGATGCGCTATATTATACTGTTTAACTAGCGTGCGACCTTTACACCTAGAAAAGTAAAAAAAGCAGTAGTTAAGATTAGTAAACTACATAAGAAGATAAGTATACTAGTAAACGTTAACTTAGAGGTAGAAGACTATATTAAGTCCCTAAGCAACTTAAGAATTAGACTATTAACTATTAATATACTTATAGCTTATTTTACAATAAAGAAACTTCTAGAAAAAACTTTTTAATTATGCGTACTTTATTGTATAAGTTACAAATGCTAAACTCCTAAGTAAGAGAAATGATAGTTTTTTTATTACTAATGTAAGAAGAGAACTTTTAAACAAGACAAGTACAGTATACTAAAACAAAATAGAAATAAATACCCTTTATTATATATATAATATTGTAGAACACATGCTTAAGGATTATAAGCTATACTATACTCTAAAGCAGATAAGGTAAGTTAGTTTTAACTAATATACTGCAGCTAGGAAAAGAACTTACTACTTTAGGCTACTGTATAAACGTCTAGAGGAAATCTTAGAATAGCTACTATCTACTTAAGTCTTACTATAGTTAAAGGCAAAAATTAGAAAATTCTACAATATTACTGAAAATATACTTAATTAGCTAGCCTTTAGTGAAATATCTAAGAGGTTTGCAATTAAAAATTCTTAACTAGGCTTAAAGTATAAGGGTAAAGCCTCTAGTTTAGCAAATATAGTAACTAGCTTAATAAACTAAAGTTACTACAATAATATTTTTTAGCAGTTCTAAAAGTTCTAAAAACAGTTATATAATCCTACTATAAACAAATATGTTAATAGGGTTAATAAAATTAACGCCGCTAATATTATATTAGGAGGTAGGCAAAACGTATTACATAAAAATTCTAAGTTAAATGCTACTACACGCTTAAAGAGAAAAAGCTATTCCTTCTACTAGGATATTAATTGTGTCTAGGATTGAAGAATAAAGAAACAAGGAAGGCTAAGCAAGAATATTAGCGCCTAAAGAATTAATTAAAAAATTTAAAGTAATTCTCTAATCCCTAACTTACAGCCTATAGATATGTAGTTTATATAGAAGGAAATATAAAGTTAAATACTTTTTGCAAGTTAGCTTTATAATATTCTATTTTTAATTATTAGGCTGCCGCAGTTATTTTAGCAAGATAGCAATAGGTTAGCTAATCTAAAGCACCTACTATAAGGGCAAAAGAAGAAGGCTGTAAAGTTTATAAATATGCTTTTTAATTTTTAGTTAAAAAAAATAATATAAAGTTAGCTTAACTGTATTACAACTACCCTGCTTAGACAAGAAGTGTAAGAGGTAACTATATCTAACTTTATAGAGTAAGATAATATTCAGAATTAACTACGCAACTTTCTAAATAATAATATTAGTATTGCAAATAGTTTAAGAACACTTAACGTAATAACTAGTAAAGAAATTATAGAATTTAGGTGTAATTTAGCGCGCCTAGAATCTATTCTAGCTGCTAACTAGATAGACTAGCGTATAGGCTAAAAACACTCTACTAATAAAACTCTACTAATTGCACTGACTATTACAAACCTATATTGTAATACTATAAATGTGTATTAATTAAATGCTTAAATACAACATAAAGTGTATAAAAAAGGTAATTCTTTAGTTAATAAGCTAGATAATATACCTATTAAAAAAGTCTAGAAAGTTTAGCAAAAAGATAAACAGGTCTTTGCTTTAAATAGACCTGCTAAAATACTAAGTTATTATTAAAAGCAACTTCTTAAAGAACTTAATTAACACTAGAGTATAAATAAATATTCTAAGTCTTGTGCTGTATAGATATTAAAGGTAGTATGTAAAATAATAAAGCATAGACTAGAATAGCTATCTTCTAGTATCACTCTAGCTAAAAGAACTTATAATCAGTTTATTAAAACAGCATCTAATGTACTTATATGAATAGAGACAGTTACTATTAAAACTACATTTAGAATTGTTACTAATATTACTAGATCTATCATTCTAGGAGGACCTTAGTGTGCATACGTAAGGATAGCAATAAAGTATAATACATTTAAAAAAATCAGATACTAAGTCCTTTTTGAAAATAATACTAAGAATAGAGTCTTTATTGCATCTAGTTTCTTACTAAACCACTCTACATAGATAATTAGAAATAAAGCTTCTAACAAAAAATAAGATAGAGAGACGGCAGGTAATATATAAGTACACGCAATTACTAACATAATAAATAATAGGCTATAGGCAGCTGTCGTAAAGCACATAAAAAAAGCTGCATAGTTAGATCTAATAGCTAGATTTAGTAATTTTAACATGCTGTACACAAACAATAACAGGCATAATTAAATAGTTTAGATAAACGAGGTTCTCACACACGTAGTTAGACAATTAAAAGACCTTATAAAAAACTATAGTTTTAGTTAATTTTTAATTATGTGTAAACTTAACTAGCAACAATTGCAAGAAAGGCTGCTTAACAACTTCTAACAATAATATAATCTCTACACTATGTACAAAACTATAGATAAGAAAGTATAACCTATAGATATCCCTTATCAAGAGTTACTAATAGAATTTAAATAAGAAGACTAGAAGAAAAAGGTGAAAAAACAACAGCTTCTTTAAAGAAGCATTTAGGATCTTAATACTAGACTATATAATTATTTGTTTAAACTAAGATATACTGCTTTTTCATAAAAGATAAGACTTACTAAAGAACAAATTAATAAGCCACATATAGAAGATCACCTCTAGCTAATAGAAAAAGAAATATTTATACATATGCTTTTAAACAGAGAAGGAGCTCTCTTACAGCAAGTTAAAGAATTAGGAAGAATCTATACTAATATACGTCTATTAAACAGGATATAGAAAATACTATATAAAGCTTAGTAAGTGTAAGGCTTTGCTGTCCTAAAAGCATTAGAATTGCAGGTAGTAGATAGAGTTAATGTCCGCCTAAATTAAGGAACATAGGAACGGTGTAATACAGAGGGGTGACAGAAAGAAAGAGTAATTTTAAAGTTTTCTTTTTAAAGATATATAACCAAAAAACTAGATAAGCTAGGACTAGAATTTTTAAAGTTTCGAAAAGCGCATAACTTCTACTTTAAGTAAGCTTACTAGTAGTTATGCTTAGCAATTTTCTAATAGGTAGTAAAATGCTTTAAGAAAAGGCAAAAAAAAGTCTATTTTATTGTAGTTATAACTTTTTATTGAACGTATTAAAATATTTAAAAAGCAATTATGTGACACTAGCTTATATAAGTTTTACTTCAGCAGATTTCTGATATTAGTCAATGAAATAATTATTTCTTAAATTAGAAAAAAAAACGCGCTAACAAAAGGCGCTAAAATTATGTAAGCTTTTTTAGCGTTTGTCTGTATAATAATCTCTTTCTAACCTAAGATTTCTTCTTCTCTATTATCTCTCTATGTCTATTAAACTTTTAAAGTTTAAAAAAGAAGTTTACTCTTTAACTTTACAATGAAAGTCTATTAGTGCTATTAGTATTATACTTAAAAAGCCTTCTAAACCTATTTACAATACTATACAACGTATTAAAAAGAAAAAAATACTTTTTTACCTCTTTCTTAGCCCAAACTAGGCCGCCCTGCTAAAGTCTCTAAAAAAGCTATATAAGTAGTAAATAGAGACCTAGAACGATGCCCTAAGAAAACAAATAAGCAAATTTTAGAAGAAAATAGTTTATCTTTTTCTACTAGAAGTTTACAACACTTATTAAAAGCAAAGAAATACTAAATTACTACTGCCTATAAAAAACAGCTTTTAGATAGGAAAAAAGCCTTAAATCGCAACAAATACGCTAAGAAGACTATTACAATATTAAAAGATATTAACTTTAGCAAAGTTATATTTTCTAACAAGTCTTCTATTTAGCGTGGACACAGCGCTGGGCAAGAATACGTCTAAAAAAGAAGAAATAAGCAACTTAGCAAGAAACAGGTATCTACTATAAATATAAGTAAGTTTTAAAATATTTTATTTAACTTAAAAATGTCTTTAAAATATCTAGTATTTTTCTGGATTTTTAAATTACTTATAGCTAGCTTGCTAACTAAGATATAGCTCGCGATATTTCTATCTTAGTTTAGAGAGCTATTTAGCTAGGTAGTAGATCTAAGTTACACATGACTAAATTACTAAAAGATACTAGAGCTTTTTTAAATACTTGATATCTAAAAGAAGTTTTAAATTTTATTGTTAAACTTTTTTTTAAAAGAAGTAAGTGTCGGAAACAAAATACCGACCGATA